>QEOT01006825.1:0-47876 GCA_003123785.1 Pterocarya stenoptera
TGAAAGCACTGCACTCCTAATTGTTACCCGAACAGCACAGCTTTCATGTGTTGTTAATTGGAACGTAGAAAGTGCATTAATTTATCTCTCGTATATATCTATTAAAGATTAAAAGGGCACTCGATTTTGACTATACTATCAGAGAATGCTATCTGATGCTTGACAGATGGTGGAATATGTCGGGTTAAATTATAAATTATTGGCTATTTGAAGTGGAAAAAATATATACTGGGATACACAAAATATCAGATATGCATCCATGATATCGGTACAAAATATTGGCCAAAACAGTATATATCATTAATTACTAAATTGGTCTTGGCTCTTTCATTTCAGTGAGTACTAGCTAGGCAAGACAAAATGTCCAGAACGACGGAAAACCATTCGTGACTGTCGGATATAATATTATATTCGTATCATCTCAGCGCCCAGCAAGACTCCCAGACACCATCCTATTTATATTATATCATGCATGGTATTCTTCGTCCTCTGCAAATCACATGCCTTGGAGCTTCGTTACTGGCTACTAGCTGCCCATCACCTGTTTGTCCATTTGTTTTACTACACGACGATTTTGTCTGGTATATTATGCATAAGACTAATATTTTCATGTCCCCAATAAATTCTGCATCCAGGAATCCTCATCAACATGAATATTACAACCCTAGAGCCACGAAGAATCCTAAGAACCCTAGCTAGCTATCAAGTTTTATCCAAAGGACCCGTGTAGGATTAATTTTGCATTCTCATCCATCGCTTACTTTTGGAGTAATTGAGTTTTTTTTTTCTCCTTTTGATGCGAAGGTAAAAGACTGCTGTGTTTGATTCTCAAATTCAACTGAGCTGAGTTTAACTTTAAGTTGAGTCTAATATCCAAACACTCAACTCTCAAATTACTAAACTTATCTCAACTCAAAACCTTCTTACACGTGGAACCCACAACCTTTTTCAATTTTCCATAAAAGTATTAAACTCATCTTAACATCCAAACACACTTTAAACTCAGTTTAGATGGATCCTATATAACTCTCTCCACTACTCAACTCACTACTATTTATAAAGAACTCAACTCAATTGAACTTAATTCAACATCCAAACGCAACCTAAGTGGAGTAATATTAGGGTATAGATGCATACATAAAAGCAACGAAAAAATACAGAGACTATACATTGTTTTGGATGTCTTTTTATCTAATATATTCATAATAGACATGATGGGCAGGAGAATATTTTGGCCACATTTTGAAAGGTGAGGACACCTAATTCATCAGATGTGACAGCTGGTCATTCAAATAAGACTAGTTATTTAATTACTTTAGAAGTCAAACCCGAAAACGTGTAGGCCAGAGGGATAAGAAAAGAAATATAAGACGAAAAGGTTGTCAATTATGCAGTATAAACAGAATCTTGGATTGATTTCAAATTTCAATGATATGACGAGAGCAAATCATATGTCAAAGAAAGCATTATTGGCTGGGAAAATTACATACCCACCGAAAGAAAAAAAATGGGAAGATAAACAAAAGAATTAATGAAATTATGAGACTAATTAATTATTTCAATTAATATACTCCTCTCAAATTCTCTACTATTCGGACATAAAATTTCAGCGTGAGCAGACTTATTAATTGGCTGGTAGTTTTCAGATATACACGTTACCTGCCAACATGATTAATACATCTTTGTTCACGATATATTGAAAAACAAAAGTTGAAAAAGAATGAAAAGTTTGGCCATTAATTAGGAGAATAGCCACTGCTTATAATTCATACGAAAGGAACCTCACGATGAACCCCAACTCTCGATCATGTAGTCCTGCTACTACTCTCCCAGTCCACTTTGGACGCACGGGTTGCCTCATTCTTTCCCTCGACTCAAAACCATACATTTAAGAAAAATTTTTTAGAGAAGCCACTGTTGACAGCATTTATTTTTACACATAATATGTGGTTTCATCCAGACCGTCCATCTCTTAAAATTTAAATTATGAGAGAAAAAATGAGAGAAGGAGAAGAAGCCACATAGTAAGTGCAAAGTGTACACTACTATAGTAGCTTCTTTCTAACATTACTCTACATTTAATTAGCTAGGATCGACCCAAACCTAGCAGCCTAGCTCCGATCCTAGGGCCAGTTTATTAATTAATATCGGTCATCTCATGATCTAGGCATGCGTGCATTGGTCATTGTTGTCGTTATCCCGCGGAATCACTTTAAAAAAATAAATATATGACTTATATGAAAAGAAAATTAATTTTTTAATAGTAAATTTCACTCTTTTTTATAGTGACTGTATGATATTTGCACACTTCACGACTGTATGTAGCATTACTCTTATTTTTATAAACTGAGTTTTGCTAATTCTATTAATTCACCTATTCACTCTCCAATTTCTCAATTACTTTTTCCTTACAACCCATCAAATGTATAAATAAAAACCATCACTTGTTATGATCGAGTTCATGTAATTTGTACGAGAATTATGTTATATATATTTATAACTATGATAATTGTCTCTCTTCTGTTGTATTTAGATCGGTTTTTTTTTTTTTTTCTTCTTTTTAATAAGAATTAAGTACCGAAGAGTTGATGCATACTTCTGTCACGTACAATGTGCGTAATACGTAGTAATTAAAGTACGTGACTGACAAGAGTTTTAATATACATAGAATTAATTTCCCAGTAAAATCTACCTTCTTGGCCGGAGCCGAACATGATGCATGCATGCAGTACTCGGTCTTTTTGCCCTAATTATTAGACTGCAAGTTAGTTGACGTACTCGTCCCTAGCTCAACTGAATCTGGCCTTTCCCGTTGCCGTTTCCAGCAGCATGATTAGCTTCCTTCTTCTGTTGCTTTTCGTTCTTCATGAGTTTAGCAAACTTCCACCCGAAATTACCAAACAATCCCTCCATGTCCTCCAGGGTTCGACCTTGTGTCTCTGGTAGCATAAAATAAAAGAAGATCCATGATACAGTGGCGATGGACGCATAAAGAAAGAAGGCTCCGCCGATGGTGATCCCTTTGCTCAGTGATAGGAAAGTCATGGAGATGACCCCACTCGTCACCCTATTCACTGCTACTCCAATACTCGCACCCTGCGCTCTTAGCCTCAAAGGGAAGACCTCCGAGCTGTACACCCACGTGATGGGTCCCATCCCGATCGAGAAGAACGCCACGTACGACAGCACCATGGCGATGCACAGAGCCACAGCCCACATTAGCTTATGATCCGAGTGTTCTATGATCGTTAGGCCGATTCCGAGTGTCGCGAGGGAGAGAATCATGCCGGCAACGCTGCTAAGGAGCAATGGTCGCCTTCCGATCCTGTCCAGCAAGAACGTGGCAACCAAAATGAACACGGTCTTCGTGAACCCGACTGCTACTGTCGCTAGTAGCTTGTCGTTCGTCGACGTGATACCGGCCTTCTCAAAGATTCTCGGACTGTATAGAACGACCGAGTCGATTCCTGATGATTGCTGGAAGAAATGGATACCTACGGCTGCGATTAAGGCGTGGCGAACGGATGGTGTGGGACGGAGGAGTAGTTCTTTCCACACGTCCTCGCCGTGACTCTGTTTGGGCACCTGAACGATGTCGTCCGTGCAATTCTCTGGAATGCCGGCTGCTCCTTTGATGTCGGCCAGTCTTATTTCAGCCTCCTCTTTGGAGTCCGAGGTTTTGTCGAGGACTCGCTTCGCGTCGCCGAGTCGACCCTGCATGACCAACCATCTCGGTGACTCGGGCATGCCCAAAACGACGACTCCAAGTATAACAGAGGGGATAGCCCCCACTCCGAGCATCAGCCGCCAGCCCAAGTGAGTTGGGAGCTTAGAAAAAGCGTAGTTCGAGACGTAACCCAGCAATATCCCACCGTTGATGAATACCTGTACAAAACAGGTGGAGATAATCAAGTTCATTTCTGGGAAAAGATGTTATGTTATAAAATTAAAATAAATATAGTATGTAACGTATAAAGATGAATAAAATTTTTCAAATTATAAATTGTTATCTGTGCAGATGCATGGTTCGTACGCTAAAGAATTTTAAAATGAGTTTTTTTAATTATCATTTCATATATTATATATTATATTTTTTTTAATTTTTTAATTTTATTTTTTTAAAATTAATTGAAAATTCTTTTATTTATTATTTATATTTTATATTTTTATTAAATAAATAAATAAAATAAAAATGATGTGTGGTTGGTAATATGAAGAGTATATATATTTTTTTTTAATTATTAATTGGTGTGTAATTTTATCTAATTATCTGTATTTTCTTGAGAGGAACAAATGAGTGGCGTTGAGATATATGGTTACTGTGCTACACACGAACCTCCGGAAATGAGGTGAGGAAGCCACGAGAGGAGGCTGGAGAGACCTCGGCGGTGTAGACCGGGGCGATCATCAGCGCGTAACCGACGCCAATACCGGCTACGAAGCGGCCGACCATGAGAAAGGCGTAGTTGGTGGCGAAGCCCATGAGGATAGCCCCAACGAAGAAGATTACTTGGGCTACCACAATAGTGTAGCGGCGGCCTATCCAGTCGGATGTTCTACCGGCTGCGCAGGAGCCGATGAGACAGTAGAGGTTAAGTATCCCGGCGAGGATTTCAACCTGGACGTCGTCGATTTTCAGATCCTTTTTTATGTAGATCATTGCTCCGCTCATTACTCCAATATCTGAAGCAACATAAAAGATGATCAGGACGCGCGTACAACGTACATGTTGGGAAAATTACTCAGTAAAAACCAGAGAAATCACTTCCAAGGAAACATTTTCAGGGGAAAATCAGATAGAAATCTCATGTCTAAGTACTGTAATTTCCAAAGTTGTCCCAGAAGAGCGTTCCCCGTGCTTTGGGATATAGTCGTTTTCATAATTGAAGAAAAATGGAAACTTATTTCTCTATGAGTACTACTAGTCTACTACTGCTTTGCTAACGGAACCTCGTCAATGAAATCAAAAGAGAATAAACTAATAACAGCCATAACGATACAACATTAATAAACCCAACAAAAATATTTGTACCGAACACTAGTCAGTGAATCGAAAAAGCCTATACAAAAAAAAAATGATACTAAATATATATAGCGCAAAAGTTCAAAGTTTTTACTGACCATAACCCAGTAAGACGGAAGTCATGGAAGCCAAAACCGCGCAAGCAATAGCATACATATTCCTTTTTGGTTTCTTTTGAGGATCAAAATCCACAATACTTTTCTGGTCGGAAATGTCATTATTTTCAGCTTTCCGGTCAGCCATCTTGGATAGACAGCTAGACTAGAGAAAGATGGAACAAGAGGGTTTCTATCGGAGGCGATCCGAGTGCTTTGTGGTACTACCTTTTGCAGATAATAAACTCAAGTGTCCACGAACCAGCAGTAGTACTGGTTGTCCAGCGGTGAGTTTCGGTGCTAGGCCCCTTGCTTAAATAGACAACATATACTTGCTAGCGTCACCCTTGACGATTTCAACTTTGTTCGGATCAAGAATCTCGACAAATCTCATTAATTCGTCTCATTTTTTCTGATTTATAATTACTATAATTTTTTTAAACTTTCAAAAAATATATAATTAATAATTTAATTTTTTTAATTTTAAAATAAAAATAATATTTTAATAATATTTTATATGATAAACTTTAACTTATCTCGACTTATGTACAAACCACCCCAAAACTCTCTATTTAGATTTAGCTAAAGCTGCCGGAATATGGTATTATTTTGCACGAGTCTGGTTTTTGAAAAAATTGCACTTATTGAAGTGTCCTCAAATAAACCAACGATATAAATAAATAAATAAAAATAATCTTTATACTTTTTAATAATTAATATACGTTAAGAAATTTTATTTTATTTTTATTCATACACCTTTTAATAATTAATCCACTTTTTTTTTTTTTTTTGAAACTTACATCGGCGTACTTGAAAAAGATTGATTTTTACGTTTTCGCAATTTTCTGGCAGGTACCAACGGATAATTTGCTGGCGTGTCATGCATTCAAATGTTTCATTGGGAATTAATTATGTTCCCGGCCAAGAAATTAATTAAGCATATTATATAAATGTTGATGCAAGTTGACAATATGTGGGGGCGGGATGAGGTGGCCCCCGCCTCGGGATTACCCTTCCACAATTTTATGGTATCTTTATGATTTGTTAGGATCCAATAGAAGGGATGAAGAAGAAAGGACTTGGGAATTGAGAATAGGCTTCTGGACTCTGAAGGATCTGTTGAAGTGTGTGTTGCAAAGTGATGAAGTTTGAAGAGCAACCAACAACAAAGTTCGTTTGCAATCTCTCTTTTAATTGGAAAGGGTAGTCTTTTACTATGATCAGCTTCGTATTCTTGAAGCTTTTATTTTACTTGTGGAGTTGTTTCTTCCATACGATGCCAACACGTCCGTATATTTATATATATATATTGATCGTTCAATAATTGCATTTAATTTTATGTTTGTGAAGGTCAAATTTGAGTTTAAAAAAACTAAGTTTGAATAGATTGTTGCGTAAACTTGTTCGCTTGAAGCCCTATCGATCTACGGAAATGTTCGTTAACCACACACGTATATATCTCACAAGGGTTTTGTTATACAACCTTTACTACACTCCACACTCTATATTTTTTTTATTTTTTATTTTATTCTTTTTATATTATTTCAAATTTTCTATTCACTATTCATATAAAAAATATTTGATAAAAGAAAAAAATTTAAAATTAAAAAAAAAATAGAGTGTGAAGTGTGAATGAATAATAAGAAGTTGTGAAAATTTTTTCATCTCACAATTACCACATGATGAAATGTACATCATGTCAATCATCATGCAACTACATAAACCTTGTACAACGTACGCTAAAGCCTCTTTTGGAATCCAAAAAATTTTCATCTTATTTTATTATTATAATTTTTTTAAATTTTTATATAAAATATAATAAATCATTTAATTTTTTAAAATTTTAAAATAATAATATTATTAAAAAATAATATTTTAACAATATTTTTTTTAATTTTTAATATCTTTTATTTAAAATCAATACTAACTGGTTTTAGTATTGAAGCACGGATCTCGTGGTAGAAGTGTAGAACTAGCAAGCTTAGCTTGCAGTTTAGGATCGCATATATATCATGATCAATTGAATTAATTTCTTTTCTAAACCAAAATTGTCGACACTTGTTCACGAATCAAAGTAAATGGCCAGTTAATTACATGATCATTTTGTTTTATCTTTTCTATAATTTTCCGAAAGTCCCATAAATATTGATGCCCTATCCTATTATATTATATTATATATCCCCTTTCGATGCCCTAATTAGTAGATAAATTTTAGACCTGCTTTCCGATGTCCCAAGTGCATGCATATAATTATATGCTAGCTTGTAGAACTTTTCGTGCAATATAATATAATGCTCAAGTACCAGGGGATCGATATTCCCTTGATCCTGCAATGCATGTGTCTGCACAGATCAAACAAATATACACAGATCAGCCCGTGACCCGTCTTTGTTGACCTGCGCGGGGTATATATGAACGCAGTTCGATCGGCTAGCTGAACCATAATATTCGACAAATAAGACGAAAGCTTTAGAATCGTGAGCTCCCTAGCTTATCCTCTTTTTTCCGTCTTTCCTTGCTTGACTTGGAAAAAAACAGGAAAATAACTCAATGGAAACTTTAATATATATATATATATATTTATTTATTTATTGCACTCTACTTTGACGTAGTTAGGTACATATAGATATACTTCGTGATCTGTTTAATCATCATATGCCTTGCGGGATACACATACATATGACAACGGGTGGCGTGCAAAAAACAAGAAATCAATCTAATTTATGAGATTCAGTAAAGTGCCTACATTTACGAAATTATAGAAGATTTCATTATCTTGAAAAATGATAAAATATACTTTAAGATGAAACACACCATTCCAGATGGTCATACTGTTCATAATAAACATATATACGAGGTTATACGATATAAATCCTAATACAATTATAAGATTATTCGTTTGAATGAACTCTTTATGATATGACATATCAAGTAATTATTGAGCGAATTTCGCCTGAATTTCGCTCAAGCAACCTGTCTTGCGAATATTGAGCAAATTTTCTATTTGACAATTCTTGAATTAAAAAAAAAAAAAAAATCTGGGAGCCAAGGCCCAAAATCGAAGCGAACGTGTCCTAAGCCTCGTTAATGAAAATCTGTCAAAGAATCGTGGCAAATTCTTATCTAATCGAATTATCAAATCCAACCAACTCCACAAACCCAATAATGGATTCTACAGAAATAGTTGAATATGAATCTACGGTAAAAGTTAAACATGTTTTATATTTAAGGTGCCAAAGAATTATTTTCCGGCTGCAAAAGAGTCAAAAGTCAAATTTCTCGATTGATCCAACAATACCGCCAGATCAACACCAAGTACAGGAAATATATGCGCCACCTGTACAGTAACTTCTTTGACTCATTTTAAATTAATTACATTAATCTATATAGCAAAAAAAAACTAACATCGATGCAGATAGCTAAATTAATAGATATGGACCCATTTTTATAATTTTACTCGCGATTCCCTAATGACTCACAGCTAGGACTCCATAATTTAATTTCTATGAGCGAGAGTAGTCATATATGCTGATGATCATAAGTCCAAAACGTATCATATGATCTAAGGAAAATTGGATCCATCGATCCCTATAATTTCTTTAAGAGTGAACGGAATTGTTTGACTCATGCATGCATACATACATGTAAATATATATATATATCTATATATAAATAATTTGAGTCCAAAATAATTATAAGACGCCGGAAAGCTGATGGAAGATGGGGCCGGGAAGGTGGGTATAGTTCACTACAAGACAGATAGATTATTGACTTACAGACACTACAAGAAAAATGAGTTTTTGTGGCCATTTAATTGCAACGAAAATACTTTTTGAAACCAAAACAGATTTATTTTAACTGTAAATAATCATTTCGCTGAAATTAACTGGCTGCAAATAAGTAGTTTTCTTGTAGTGAGATTCTTGCTGCTCATGATCAATCAATAAATTTCATTAATATTATATATAATATATATATTTATATATGTTGTTTGAATATTAAATAAGAGTAAACCTGATGAAAAACTGATCACGTCGTCAAAGCTTTACGATAATGACAGGTTAAGTACTGCAATTGTTTGATGGGCATTAATATATAATAATATCCTCATGTGTACTTTTTTTATATAAAAAAAATGGAGTTTATTAATTTTATATAATATAAGAGGATCGTTAATTGCAAAGAAAAAGGGTAATTACCATATATGCATCATGTACAGAGTTTTTTTTTTTTTTTTGAAATAAACCTCATTGTATTCATATTCAACTTGTAACAATATCTGTATACATTTTGTCTATATTTATATTTAACTGGTTTGTAATGGCCTTCGGCCCCTCCTCTATCCAGTACATATCATCATCCCTATACAAAGCCAATTTGGCTAATTGATGTGCAACCTCATTTCCTTCCTTATGGATGAAGCCCAACTCCCATATTGAAAAACTGTTTAGTTTCTGTTGCAGATTCTCTACTAGATGGCCATAGCTAGAATCATCTTTCTCTCCATTGTTCACTGCATCAACAAGACTCTTTGCATCACCTTCAAAAATGACATCACCTAAACCCAAATCTTCACAGAGTATCATGGCTTCCCACAAAGCAGTACATTCAGCCCCGAAAGCCCCATAGCTCAACTCTTTTGTAAGACATGCCGCAACAAAAACCTCATCATTATAATCTCCAATGATCACCCCAATGTCCATCTCTTTTGCAAACACTTTAATTGCTGCATCAAAATTTGCTTTAAGAACTTAGCCTTATGGTTTCTTCCATTCTCTGCCTCTACTGGTACCAACACTAGCAGTTGCCTGGTTAAGTTCTTCCCCCCTTCTTTCACGAGCCACTTTGGAATCCTCATAACCTGATAATGACATATGCACTATGTTAGCAGGAGCTACAAATTTTCCATCAAAAACCACCTTATTCCTTCTAAACCATATATTCCTCAATATCATAACCATTTTCTCTGTATTTTCTTCTGAAAGTTTTTCTTATACATTTCCTCCCATAATTGAAAAGTTGAGGGAAAATTAGTTGATTGGCATATTCTTGTGAAAACCTTTGTAAAATTATGTTGTAACAAGTGTTAAAGTGTGTCCTAGTGAAAAGGAGGTCAAGTGAGCTCAACTGGCTCAAAAATAACTCATTTTGGAAGTGTCCAGGAAGTTGGCTTGACACGGCTCGACACTTCGCTCGAGCCAGAGAAGTTGGCTCGACGTGCGCTCGACCCACCGCTCGAGCGAACTCAGGCAGAGTGCCTCGCTCGACCCACCGCTCGACCCTCAGCTCGAGCGAACTCAGGCAGAGTGCCTCGCTCGATGCCCGCTCGATGTTCCGCTCGAGCGAAGCTCTAAAAGTTAACCTGCGCTCGACTCTCGCTCGACCCTTCGCTCGAGCCAATGTTCCAGAAACTCAAATCTCAGTGTTTTGGGCGCCGTAACTCAGTGGGGCTATAAATAGAACATTATG
Organism: Pterocarya stenoptera; assembly: GCA_003123785.1. Classification (NCBI taxonomy): domain Eukaryota; kingdom Viridiplantae; phylum Streptophyta; class Magnoliopsida; order Fagales; family Juglandaceae; genus Pterocarya; species Pterocarya stenoptera. The sequence goes on from QEOT01006825.1 coordinate 10,588, forward strand.
TTCTATTCCTTGGTGTGGAAAAACAGAGCATAAACCCCAAGTGTTTCCAAGAGCCATTGAGAGAACATTTTCCCCACCTTGTGAATCTCTCTTGGACAAACATATATCCACCACACCACACACAAGATCAAACCTTATACAAGTCCATCGAAGTGGACGTGTTCATTGACCGGAAGGTTTCCGGAGCTGCTGTTGATGCAGAAATCGAGAGGTTCTCGTGAAAAGCTATAGAAAGGTCGGAGTTCCGGCACTACATGCGTGTAGAGATCGAGTGGGTCACTCGTGGTGTTGCAGATCAAGTTTAGGAACTTCAAAGGTTTTGTAAGTGTCACTAAATTGGTTGTAACAACTAAAGTTTCTATAGTGGATTTGAGGTGGTGTCTTACACCCGGAGTGGTTTTAGATTTTGAAGAGGTTCTTCAAATGAGTTTCCACTCCGTGAACAAATCTTTGTGTTGATTATCTGTGTGATTGGTTTCATAATTTATTTGCTTGCTAGTCAATATTTTTGTTAGACCATAAAAATCGATCTACACCTATTCACCCCCCTCTAGGTGTTGTGTTGAGTAGAACCACTGCTTTTTCAAAACTCTTCACCCCTACCCTCCATTTCTGTACAGGACTACCTTTCTCAGCCCAAACATCAGAAGCTGCTGGGCATTCCCATATAGCATGCATGACAGATTATTTTTCTCTCCAATAAATTGGGCACATTGCTTCATTCACTATCTTCCTCTTGTACAGATTTAGCTTTGTTGGCCAGATATTACTTCCCAATTTCCACAAGAAGTGTTTAACAGCCTCTGGAACTCCCATCTTCCATATCTGCTTCCATATGATTTCCACTCTATCAGCCTCAGACGTCTCCCCTGTCCCTTGCCTTCTATCTTGCTGCTGTACATGGTAAGCACTCTTGACAGAATACTTTTCATTCTCTGTTAGGTCCCAAATTAACCTATCTTTTGTTCCCATAGGACTAATTGATAAGGATAGTACCAGTTCAGCTTCCTCATCATTAAAAACCTGCCTCACCAGGTCCCCCTTCCACTCAATACCAGTGTCATTCATCAATTCCCTCACTCAAGCATCACCATTCAGCACATTCACTTTTGATTGGACACACCTAGTCACAGTCTTTGGCAACCACCTTTGACCCCATATATTAATGGATTCACCATTACCAACCCTCCACCTCATTCCTCTCTTTATCACCCCAAAAGCAGACCACAAACTCCTCCAAATAAAATAGGGGTATTTACCCAAGCATCATGTATAGAGTTGGATAAGATAAAAATAGTAAATTAAATAATATGTTAATTCCGAATAATCAAGAATTTTTCATATTAATTAATGATCAGCTACTATCCACCTCCATATCTAATACCTGACAATTTTTCTTTATTTTTTAATGAGTCATTCTAGAGAGCAACCACTGTAGTGGTGCACACATTGCATACCTTACGTGGCTGTTGTTTAGACAAAACGTGCGTTATGACTCTTTCTCTTTTCCATTCGAATTTCAGAGCCTCATTCATTCATTCAAATTTCAAAGCCCCGCGAAATACCTCCTCCCTCACCCGCATCGCGTCACCTTCCTCTGCCCAACGCCACCCGACGAAGTAGCCGACAATGATACTCACCATAAAGTGTAATCAGAAGGTGCCAAAAAAGGGGGCCACGTAAGAAACAGGAAAAAGATTGCACCAAAAGCAAGCACGACCAGAAACTGTAACAGACTACACCGACGTGCACAGCAAAACCAGGAACTGCAACAGTGGGCACCAAGGGGTAATGATACCCTTGCGATTACTTCACTACCGGTTTCCTACTTGTCCTACGTGGACTTTTTTTTTACTCCACACAAAGCTAAAAGCCTACTCTCCCTTATCTCTTCTGAAACTGCTGTCATGATGTGATTTTATGTGTCAGTCATGCCCCTCTAGATGTTTGAACTTTCGTTTTCATTTTCATTTTCCTTTCATTTTGAAATTCAAATGCAAAAATCTCATACTTGTTTCTCTCCAGACCAACTAGGCTGAGATCATTTTTCTGCTCCTCTCCATCGCAATCCAACCAAGCCGAGCCTCCTATTCCGGCGTGGGAATAACAGTGCCATCAAAGGTGAGATACCCATCCCCCATACCCATTCCCAAAACCAATCTCCCACACTAACCGCAAGGATATCTTAATTAGTCTGAAAAATTAGTATTGCCTTAATGTTTAAGCTTGTGAGTCTCCATGCCAATGGCGTCCACGCACACTCAAACTACCATGTGGATCCCTCCGACGTAAGAAATCAAACGGAAACATTTGAAAAAGCTTTTTCTATGCATGAAGAAAGCCTAAAGGTTGACAAGGAGATGCAAACATGGAGAGATGCTTTGACGGTGTTGGGGAATGTACGTGATTACTCAGTGTCATTTGAATACCAGCTTACTAAAAAAATAGAGGCATAAATTGCTCATCCATTCTGACATTACTGCTTCGTCCATTCTGAGTCCTGATATTACAAAAGCGAAGGACTTATCATAGCCTTCAGCTGGGATGCTGACCAGCAAATTAATAAATTGTTTAATCAATAGAAAATATTGGGAGAGAGAGAGAGAGCTTGTTCGACCTCTCTGTCTCGTGCAGGTGCCGTCGAACAGTGGCTAATCACTATAGGAGGCAGACTTCAAAGAAAAAGAGAGAGTTCGCGTGCGAGAGTGGTTTTGTTATTTCGTTCTGAGCTTCTGAGAGAGGTTGCTGGAGTGAAGGGGAGGGAAGGTGTGTTTGAGAAACTTCTGACATAGATTTTTTGAATCAAGACAGGAGGGAGAGAAATAAAATAAAATAAAAAGCCACATGGACTTTTGCGTAGTAGAGCGGTGGTAATCGTTAGTAAGGGTATCATTACCCGGGCATCGAGATGCACCTTGGAACTAGAAACAATTAATAGAGGCGCTGAAAACCACGAACCGAACATACTCCAACAACAAAAGCACTGAAAAACAAGAGCCCAAACCCAAAAACTTGACTAGAGTGCACCGAGAATGAGATGAGAAGCCAAAACTAACACAATAGGCTCTGAACTCTAGAAAAGAATTGGAATCGAGCACAGAAGGTGCCAAAAACCCAGAAGAGACACTCCCGAGAGAGAAAAAAAATTTTGAAAACAAGCAAGAGAAATGATACATACCCCGCTCCCACTCCCGCTCCCAGTCTCGCTGGGATTTTTTTTTTTGTTTTTTATTTTATTTTTTTTATTTCTTGATTAAGAAAATAATTTTTAATAAAGATGTGATTTTTTTTTATTTTTTAAAATATTAAAAAAATATATGTTGAAATTGAAAAAAAAAAACACATAAGTTATGTGTTAGCGGGACACCGAGCGGGAGCCGCAGCAGTGTCCCTAGCACTGCTCAACAAGCAAACAACTTAAAAACTTACTCTTGATATCATGTCAAAACACTGAGAAATCGTGGAAATGAAAGCTGAGATCAAAGAGATGAAGGCTCGAGGGGGAGGAGGTTCGGAATGGGCTTTGAGAAATTGATGAGAAATTAGAGAAGGAACATGAGTTACGTTGGTTTTGTTAGAGAGTGTTTTTGATATTTTACTTGAGCCATGTAGAATGTGCAACGGTTGGTCTCCAAACAATGGCTGCTCCTCCGACTTTTTTTTTTTTTTTTTTATAAGGTATGAGATCTCTGCAATAAATAATAGCGGGAAGAATTATTCTTAATTAATTAAGTAGAATATTTATAGATCATCGAATATCGATGCGTACGTTCTCAAATATTTCTCTGTTTTTGACGAAAACTAGTCGGGGAGGACAGCTGGCTTCCCTTGGCAGCTAGCTTAGGCATGATTAATTAAGTCTTGTAAATCATGCACCTTATTTTTACACTCTGATCATTGCTCTCCGATTAATTAACAGCTAGCTCTAAAAATTTGTTTTTAATTACGTAGATGAGATTAAAATCAAGAATCAATTAAAATATTATTAAAATATCATTTTTTAATATAATTTTTATTTTAAAAACTAAAAAAATTAATTTTTTATTATATTTTATATAGAAATTTTAAAAAATTATAATAATAAAATAAAATAATTTACTTAATCAAACAAGCTCTAAGTCACAGCTTGAGTAAAAACCTTAATAACGACGTACGAATTATTAGCTAGCTGGCTGGTCCAAGCTGACTGATTGCAGATTAATGAAACAGTTTTTGTGAGTCATGCGATCTACTCATGTTGTGAAAATATTTTATCTTTTCTATGCATGGGAAGACCCAAATTCCTCACAAGGTCCAAACTTTATTTTTGTTACAAATCAATAATTATTCACATCATATACTTAACACTTACGATTTTTTAAAAAGTATAAGAATGTTTTTCATAAGATATATGAATATTTTTCATAAAATATAGAATGTAAAATAATAAATAATGGATGATAAAAATAATTTTTCTTATTGTTTACCAATAAGATCAAAAGTTATATAACTTCAAATATTGGTTTTTGTTAGATCTTCTTTCGAAAGCAAGCAGTATTTTCTCCGCCTAATTGATGAGATTTCATGGATTATCGTCGTCATTTAAAAAAAAAGTTTGCATTATAAGTTGAGAAGAAAATAAATGAGATAAAAATTAAAATATGAATAAAATATTTTTTTTAAATATTTTTTTATTTAAAAAAAAAAAAAGAGAGAAAAGATCTCTTCCACATTAATGATTAAATAACAATAAATAGAACAAAATATCTGACAGTTTTTGGCAGTTACCACGTCGGGGCAGACACATAGCCGGTGGCCGGTGCCCCATTTGGAGAACCAGTGCTGGTACATGTGAAGTTGCAAAAAACCAGCTATGTGTACTACGTAAGGGGTCCACGTGCTTTATCTTAAGTCCAACTCACGTGGCTCTGAAATTTTTCCCGTTGCCATCGTTGTCTCTGGACTCTGACTTTTTTGTCACTCTCTCCCAAGTTCGTAGATAATACAAACAAGCTTTTAGTTCTCTGTCTGGGTTTTTTTTGGAAAAAGCTGGGGAACTTGCTGGAGCTCCCGCTCTATTTTATTTTTTTATTTTTTATTTATTTAGTAATTAAAAAAATATTTTTTAATAATATTATACTTTTTTTAAATATTTAAAAATAATGTCAAAAAAAAAAACTTGAAATGGCCCACGGGATCTCCCAGCAGTGGGTGTACACCCCACCCTTTTTTTTTCGCATTTTGCCCAAAAGTTTGAAGCCTTTTGATAAGTCTCAAGACTTTGAACTTTGAAGTCAAGAAAGCCTGTGGTCTGGGAAAGATTTTGGAGGCATGCAAAGCTATCTTTTGTTAAAGATTAATGAGTGAGGTGAGATAAAAATAAAAATTAAATAAAATAATTTTAAAATATTATTTTTATTTTAAAATTTTAAAAAAATTATAATAATTATAAAAAACAAGCATCGGTCAAAATTATTCATACTTCATCGGTTCAAAAAACATTACACATAAAGATTTAAGAGAGATTTGAATAGTAAGTTGAAATGAAAGTTAAATAAAATATTATTAGAATATATTTTTAATATTATTACTGTTTTGACATTTAAAAAAATTAAATTATTTATTATATTTTATATAAATATTTTAAAATTTTGTAATAATATGATGAAATGAATTAAAAAGTCGGTGACCGTCACACATGCAGCATCAAAGTATGGTTCGCTTAGAAGATAATTTATTAGATGAGTTAATCAACCCTAACGGTTGTTGGAGTTTTGATCAAATCTATTTCATATATTTAATAAGACACATTCAATAATTTTGTCACTGAGTATTAATTAAATTCTTTTTTTATTAGTGTTAAAAACAAAGCCATATTCATTGAACAACAAATATTTTAGATTTTTTTTTCTTGTCATTTAATGACCACCGGATAATTAATATATATATATTTTTAATGTATTCAAAATTAATTAGATTATCTTGTTTTAGAGGTCACAAGTCAACAGTACTACTGATAGGTATAATTATTATACCTATCAACATCGAATAATAATAATTATTGTGGAGTGACAGGCAATATTACATGGCATGATAATATTATTAATACTAGGTTTTAAATAAAATAATAAATTGAACTTAATTCATGAGACAAGGCTCATACATCAGATTTTTCTTGTGAAATCAAATCGCCCAGTCTGTATTACGAAAAAAAAAATTATTTGAAACTAATTATTTGATATGAAAATGACTGTTTACAATATATATGTGTGTATATATATATTAATCGAGATTATTTTTATTTTATTTTTTGGATATGATCAGATCAACGTTTGAAATTACAGCACATGCATGGTGACATGGCAGCAGTCATTTTCTCCAATTTTTTCTATTCACTATATATATCTACTAATATATAAAGTGCGAATGGCTTAACAACAGTATTTTCGTCTAATCTTTTTTTTTTTCTGTTTTGCCCCTGCTTTTGTTTCTCAATTCCTGTTTTGTCCCTGTATTCTTCCCATTTTGCCCCTGCTACTATTCCAAAATTTCCGTTTTGCCACTCCCCCACTCCCTTTCGCTTCGTCTCCTGCAGTGCACCGCCGGACGCCGGCGTGACCAACACGACCCCGGCGATTCTCTTCGCCTCCGTCATTCGTCCCTCCCCTTGAAATATCAGCTCCTATCGTGCCGCCGTTAATCACCGCGAGCGAATCGAAGCCGCTGCCGACCCATTTCTTCGTCCCCTCCAGTGCGCCGCCGCACGCCGGCGTGGCCAACACCGTCCGGTCCATTCTGTTCGCCTCAGTCCGTCGCCCCTCCCCTTCCAATCTCAACCCCTCTCCTGCAGCCGTTAACCGCCGTGAGCCGATCTAAGCCACCGTGCGATTCGGGCATGAACAGTGTTTAGTCCAATAATATTTTTTCTATTTTGCCCCTATAGAAACACTATCAATTCATCTCATTACATTTCATTATTATAAAAAAATATTTTTAATGATATTGTGAAATATTTTTAATGTTTAAACGTCTAAAAAATTGAATAAAAAATAAAATAGATTTTTTTTATCATTATCGAAAGAAAGATATAGCATTGCTTTTAGGTTTTAGATGTGAAAAATGAGTAACATTATAAATCAGTTGAGCTTTACAATTGGACTATAGTATTTTTTTTTTTCCAAATTGATACCAAGTCTTCATAAAATTTTAATAAAAAATCAAAATCTTAAAAATTAAATTTTAATGTTGTGCAGCATTTTATTTCCTTTAATTTTGAATTATCTAAATATCGAATTGAACTATTAAATTTTAGTATAAATCTAATTCTTCCCTTTTAGTAATAATTTTTGTTTAATGATTTATTAAGAAATAAACTTAAATATATTTCTTTTTCATTTCTAGATAAATTGAATAGTTTATTAATTAATCTGAAATTAATTACACTATTTGAGATAGATTTACAGTTTCTAATGTACTATAATTTGTTTAATTTTTTTTTTAAATGTAAAGGATAAGACTTTATAAAATATATGATTAAATTATTTAATACTTACCACTATAGTTTTGAATTTTAAAATTAACACATTATATTTTTATTTTGGAAATAATAAATATACAACATACGCATCCAACCATAACTATTAAGAGTAATAATAGTAGGTTGCTTGGTATAATTACAAATTTTCATAAGGAAATAAATTATAACTTCTTAATAATTTAAAAATATAATATATCATTATTACTATTTTATTTAACCAAGGTTGAAAATGTTAAATAAATTAATATTTTTCGTTGTTATTATTTCTTATAGTGCTTCTGTTTTAATAATATTAAAAAAGGTTATCAAAACTTTTTTAAAGTAAATTAAAATGATTTGGTTTACATTCTTAAACTAAAAACTAAACTGTCTTTGGAATAACGCAATGATTTAACATTATTTGTAGTGCAGAATAATATAGTCTAGAATATATTTTTAATTTTTTCCTTTTTTGATAATTTATATAATGTTGGATTTTTTTTTTACATATCTATGAATAAATGTTTCATAATTACTAACAAATTATCTTCTCATAAAGAAGATAAAATTAAAACAATTTTTTTTTCAATAATTTTTCAGTACAATCCGTAATTTAAAAATATTTTCTCTCATAACCAAATGAATTCACCCTATCTTTTTTTATATAGAAACCTAAAAAAATTATCATTAACATAAATTTTAATTTTCAAACTGTAATAAGCATCATTTTTTCGCTTGCAGCCTTGTTTCTACATTTTAAAATTTGTAATAAAATTTTAATATTAATATTTTTATTATTAATTTAAGCTTTTATTAAAATTTTCTTATTAAACTTTTGCGTTATATAACTAAATAAAACACAAACTTATATAGATTTATCATTTCTATTAAGTTTATAGTAGGTTTACCTCAAGTTATATAAACCCATGATTTGTTTTAATTTTATTTAAAAAAATTTCTTCACTTTCTCATTTCTTATTTGTTATCAATTTTTCATTTTTATATATTTGTAACTAGACACACGTTCAGTATACAATTTTTCATCAATTACTCTTTTTTTTTTCCTATTTTTCTCATAAAATCCGATTCTCTTATGCTTTTGCTCTTTTGCCGATTATGTGAGTTAAGGTTTTTTTTTTTTTTTAAGGTTGGATATTAAATTTGGATGAGATTAGTTGAGATAAAAATTAAAAGTTAAATAAAATATTATTAGAATATTATTTATTATTATTGTTATTATTATTTTAAAATTTTAAAAAATTGAAATATTTATTATATTTTATATGAAAATTTAAAAACTTACTAATAATAACTTACTAAATAACTTACTAATAATTTAAAAATGTTTTCTCCCATAACCATATTATTTATAATAACTTACTAAATCTTTAAGGAAATTAAACTCCATTCTCAACTTTAGCTCCTCAATCGTATCATCATCATCCACTTGGACATTCTGAGATTTCTCAATACTACCATCATCAGGTTCCTAAGGAATTGGTATATCTTTAATACATTCTTCAATTTTAGGAGATTCACATGGCATTTCAATTTCCCCACCACAAGTTTATTATCCTCTGAACCAATTATTCTGTTTGTAGTAGAGTTTGTATTGTTGGTTAGAATCGGAGGTTTCATGATATGTTGAAATGGGTAACCAACATTATGCAATAAACACAAATAGTCTGCAATTAAACTCTTGCAAACAAGCCAACTTAATTTTTTTTTTCTTTGTATACGTGCAAAGAAACTAACTTTTTAAGAATAAATCATGATCAGTTATTATGATTTTTCGTTGTAGTTTTAGACTGTCTCCACTGTTCATTTATAGTATTTAAAAATTTAAAACATAATAAAATTGGTCACAGGGTAAACGTGCAGTGCACGTTGCCATTTACTAGCATATATATATATGCATTAAGATTGAATACCAAGAAGACACATGATCATCATGTGACCAAAGATTTTTGACTCCACACATTAATTGATGTTTTTTTAAAATTTATTTAAATGTCCTCACATGCAACATTATACTGACCTTGACCTCCAGCTTGGCCTTTTCTCGTACCTTAAAAGTTTTCAAATCCGGAATAACAACGAGAGGATCTTGTCATTTGTCATCGCAATTAACTTCTAGGGTCGGTTCAAGTGATAAAAGTCCTAGTTTGGGAGTATGCTTCTCTAAATCTAAAGTTTAAATTCCTTTAAATGTAAATAATTTTTAAGAACCATCATATTGGATAAATTTTTTTCTTAAATTATCCGATATATACTTGTAACAAATTTATTGTCGAGGACTTGTACACCTCTTAAATTAATTGGGATGTTATTTCTGAACACCAGGTGTCAACAAAAAAAAAATTATTATCAAACTTGTTCATATACACGTGTTAGAATAAATAATTTCTAAAACCAATTTACTCCCCAAGACTTTTGGGATGAGTTTTGTTACCATCTTCATCACCACAAATATATATATATATATTTATTGGGACCGGATATGTGTGTATGTATACATACACTCGTAATTGTATCATCATTGTCAATGTGTCATCATCCAGGATGGACAACTATCACAAGCCTAAAGAGGAATTATAGCACTTTCATAGAAATGTCTTTTCACACTAGAATTACCAAAATACCATCCTCATTTGGCTAGCCATATGCTTCCCAACAGAGCCAACAATCACACATTTCCGGTCCAGTCCAAGATCGGTCCGAAACTTAATTCAGACCCGTTGTTAAAACGTTATAGCCCAAATTTACTGGGCCTGCCCAAATAATTATAAGCGGATTGTTTGGATTTTGAGTGAAGTTGAGATAAGTTTGATTCTTTATGAATAATAATGAGTTGAGATGATAGAATGAATTTGGAGAGCCTACTTAAGATAAATTTAGATGTTAAGATGAGTTTAAGGCTGCATTTAGATGTTGAGCTGAGCTTAGCTGAGTTGAGTTCGTTATAAATAGTAATGAGTTGAGTAGTGAAAGGAGTTATGTGGAACCCATCTAAACTGAATTTAAAGTGTATTTGGATGCTAAGATGAGTTTAATATTTTTTATGAAAAATTGAAAAAAGTTGTGGCCCCACGTATAAAGATGTTTTAAGTTGAAAAAAGTTGTGGGTCTCACGTGTAAAAAGGTTTTGAGTTTGGATGAGTTTAGTGTGGAACCCATCTAAACTGAATTTAAAGTGTATTTGGATGCTAAGATGAGTTTAATATTTTTTATGAAAAATTGAAAAAAGTTGTGGCCCCACGTATAAAGATGTTTTAAGTTGAAAAAAGTTGTGGGTCTCACGTGTAAAAAGGTTTTGAGTTTGGATGAGTTTAGTAAGTTAATATTTGAGTGTTTGGATGTTAGACTTAACTGAAAATTAGACTGAACTCAACTGAGCTTAATTAAATTCAGTAACCAAACGGAGCCTAAATGTATATATGGAAAGTCAAGAAAGGTTATAGGTCTCTCATGTAAGCACTATCATTGGTTTTTCTATATGTATATTTAAAATCATATCTTTTGAAGATTGATTTTACATATAAAAAAAATCTCTACATTAGATTATGCATCTTTGAATCAAATAATAATAAAATATTATATTTTTAATCTTCTTTCTTATAATTATTATTTTTTATATATTTTACGATCAAAAATACAATTCCATATATCTAAAATTACCAATTTCATGTATCAAAATAATCAATTTTATCAATAAATATTAATATGTACTAAAAAATACTTTGTATCATAAACTTAATATAAATTTTATATATTAAAATCATCTTAATACAAATTCTACAAAGTTGATTTTAATGAGGAGAGAAAAAAAATATTAAAAATAATGTTTGAATAGTGAATAGTACTTTTTCAAACTTGAAGAAGTACTATTCATAATTATGTAAAAATTTAGAGATCCATAAATTAATATAGATGAATTTAAAGATATATCATGCAAATTTAAAGATGAAGATAAAAAGATATAGAATTAAAAAAAATTATAAATTCTACGTATAAAAAAGAAGTAAGTCAAATTAGTTTAATGATTTAAGAGTCATGTACTTCAATAATGGAATAACTTAAGAGAAAACTTTAAAAACGGTCGGGCTTCAAACAGCCCAAAAGCAGCCCACCACTAAATAACTGACACCTAGGCTTTCCACTACAGCTATTCTGTGGTTGCACTGCATCTGATTATTGTGTATTTCAGAAACATGTACACCCTTCGACACTCTCGCACCCTTCGCACCTCTTGCACCCCTCTCTCTGCCCCTTCGCACGGCTAGGCTCGCACCCCCCACGGCACCCACCTCTCTCACAGCTGGAGTTCGCACGGCTTTGTCTCCTCTCGCGACACAGAGGCTCTCGCATGGCACCCCCCTCTCGCACGACTTTGTCTCTGTCTATCTCCAAGCCGAGGACGAAGGACTGGTACAAGACGCAGCCATTGCCGAACAGAGGTAACTCCCTCTCTGGTATAGTTTCACCATTTAAATTGAAAACCTTAAAACCATCTTTTGTCTGTCATCAATGGTGGTATATCTTGTGTTAGAGACCTTTCCTTCGTAATTGCCACAGTCTGCTTGGAATGTAAACCGGTGAAGAAGAAAGAAATTACAATGTGTGTCAGCCATAGTTCGGGTTAGCACAGAAAGTGTTTGATAAAAGTTCTAAGTGGGATAGTGAAGTACCATTCTCTTTTAGTGCTCAATCCGTGAGGGTCAGGTGGTCTGAAAAACCAAGCTAGGCAACGAATGGTCGGCGTCGGACTGAGATGGTGGCGGTGGAATTAAGTTTGGTCTTGGGCAGCGGTGCAAAGAGACGGAAGAGAGGGGCATTGACGAAGACGAAGAGAGGGGCAGAGAGCGGAAAGCCTATTTCTGTGGGTGCTTAGAATCGTTTCTGTGCGGTGAAGCCTATTTCTCTTATTGAGTTTTTCCTTACGTGGCAACCACTGACTGGAGGGCTGCTTTTGGGCGTTTATTAGCCCAACCGTTGCAAAGCGTTTCGCATAACTTAGTAAGTCAACAGTTACAAACGGGCGCAAGTGTGATTGTTGTCTGAGAGTCGGAACTCCGTCTCCTATGGCTGGTCTCGGAGAAGCGAAAATGGAGAGCAGTGTTCAGAGGCGAGTGGAGGCTATTTCTCGTCACCTCCTACTGACACGACCTAATCCCGTTCTTTCTCCGGTAAGATGACTTCGTTCGCACTTTTCCTTTTCCTCTTTTCCTAGTAATCTACTAGATATTGCACGATATTGAGACTTTTTTTTTGGGTTGTAAGATGTTACTAAAGGGTGGGCAGCCGATAAATGGTGAGGCTGAACCTGTGATCATAGGAGGTATGGTGTTGGACATTCATGCCACACCTTCAATGCCTGCAAATCCCAGAACAACCACTCCCGGAAAGGTATTCTTTTTAATTGTAATTTCGGTTTTTTCCCTTATTCTTGGCTCAAAAGTATTTCAATTATGTCAATTTCTTATGGACAAGAGCCCCATTTGAGTATAATCTTTTTTTAGTAATTTAATAATTTTCAAGTCTCTGTTGGTACTTACCACTTATTATAAACGCATCTACAAGTTATTATTATTATTTATAGCTTTCCATTAGATATTATTAATTGATGAAGAGTTGGTTTCTCTGGGAATACAAATACAGGCGTGGATTCATTTATAGCTAATGGTAACATGTGCATCAAACCGTTAAAATGATAGGAAAAGAAGTTCCTTTCTATATTTTTACACATCCACAAATGTATGTATTATCCGGAAACTTAACTTTAGCGAGTCTGCTATTTAGGTTCGTTATGTACTTGGAGGTGTAGCAAGGAATGTTGCTGAATGCATGTCCAAGCTCGGAACAAAGCCTTATATGATTAGTGCTGTGGGTCTTGATATGGCAGGTGAGCTTTGTGTTGCTCTCTTTTTCATTATTTTGACAGATACGTAATGCGGAAGACAATTTTGTTCTGAAGATGTAAATGGAGCTTACACTTATATAGTTGCATAGTAGGAATCCAACCTGGTTATCTGAGAGTTTTGTAATAGTTTTATATCCAACATTATATTTTCTTGGAAGTGTGGCATAATCAATCGGTCGGTTCCATTTCTTTCCCCCAGCCTGAATGCGGATTGAGACACGAATGTTATGCAGCATGAATTAAATTCAGAAATATCCATCCTTGTGCATTAAAATACCTAATCACTGGACTGTTTATCTCTACATTTTAGCAGAACTGATTTACATATGGATCAGAAGTTGTTTAGCCGTTTCTATCCTCTTTCAATTTGACCAACAGCCAGTATAGCTTCCATTGAATCTGACAGATTTCACTTCTCTTGCCAGGAAATTTGTTGATACAACACTGGAAATCTGCTGGGCTGTCTACAAAAGGTTTTCCCTTTCATGTTTTTAGTTGTCACCTGTGGAGACCATTTCTTTTCCAAATTGCATAAATCTTGATCTATATTTAAATTTTGTGCCTAGTTGTTGAGCCAAACTCAACTCATCTCAAACCAATCATTGATGGGACACGCTACTTTTTCAACTTCCCATAAAAAAAAGTTACTCATCTCAACCTACTTCATACGTTTCAACCTAAAAAGCTAAACTCATATCAATCTAAAAAGTAAAACTCATCTCAGTCTAAAAAGTTAAACTCATCTCAACCTAAAAAGATTAAACTCATCTCAATGGAACCCACAAAATACTACTTTTCACAACTCAATTCAACCCATCTCAACATCCAAACGTACTCAAACTCAATAACTAGGTGCCTTTACTCCTATGTCGACTAACAGTTTTTTTTTTAAGTTGGGATGGATAAGCCTCTAGCACAAAAGGCTTTTCTGTCACTAAAACAATCCAGTCTCACTCATATCTTTTTTAAGTCCCAGTTCAAAGGCGGACTGTTAGTACTTACCATAATGTTTCCTTGGAATTTTTCCCCATGTTGGATTTGCTGGTGTGGCTTCTATGATGAGTAGTGTAGTGCCAGCATGCTTGTGTTGGCTACGGTAAAATATTGAGAATGGATTGGGAAGTTTAGAGTGACAAGAATACTTAGAAAAGAAAAGATAATGTAGATTGTAGAAAACAAATTTGTAAAAATGAATTGAAGATACAGAAACTCAAGAGAGGGAGGAAAAGTGTGACTGGCTTGTGTTTCTGAAATTCTAGATGTTTATTTATGAGCTTAGGCACAAATGGGAAATTTATTATAATGCATATATAATTTACTAGTGGTGTGTTTGGTAGAAGCTGCTGGATGTGAAAAGAAAACATTTATTTTTAGAAGAATTAGTTCAGTGCTAGCCACTAGTACCATCGCAAGTTTTGTTTCCTTCTTGTCTTGATGGAAATATTGATAAAAACATTAATGAATAAGGTTGGATATAATTTCTAGGGGCCATCGGATTGGGGGAATTTCTCCTTGAATTACCCGATGTGCACTTGCGGGAAAATCTTTGCTGAGCCTGTGCACACCCAGGATTAATAAAGACTTTGTTCCCGACACCTGGTGCCAATAAAAAAATATTGAAACATTATCAGTACTGCTCTATTCTGACATAATATTATTTGGAGTAGGGATTCGGAAACAACAAGATGTAGTGACTCCGGTTGTTTGCAACATACTTGATGTAAGTGGAGAGTTGGCAGCTGCTGTTGCGAGTGTGGAAGCTATTGTGAGTTGATTTTTGATGGATTTAGTTATTCTGCTAATCTGCCAACTTTTATAATTTTAAGAACAGTACCTTCAGGACATGATACTTTTTTATTCTAACCATAACTCAGGAAGAGTTTCTTACACCTGAGTGGATTCAACAATTCAAGGACAATATATGTACTGCTCCAATATTGATGGTTGATGCAAACCTGAGTCCTCTTGCTTTAGAAGCTTCTTGCCAAAGTACCTATATACTCTCTCCAAGACATTTATTATTTGGAGTTGTAGGATCATTGACTCTACTGATTTTACATCATTCTCATCTATCTCTTATCTCTATCTGGGTATTCCTCAGTTGCAGCTGAATCTAACATTCCAGTGTGGTTTGAGCCTGTATCAGTTTCAAAATCCAGAAGAATTGCTTCAGTTGCCAAGTATGTGAGTGCCATGCCACCCGGATGAGTATAAGTTTCAGTAATTCTTCTTGGGTTGCTTGGGGATTTTTGAGAAAGTGGTATTTTTCTGTATGTTCTGAGTTCTGCTCGGTCGTCTCATTCTATATTTAGGACTTAGTTTAGCAAAAGCTTAGCATATGGTTTTATTTTTGTAGCACATGCTATACTTGATCCTACACTTTGTTCACTTATTTTGCAGTCTCCAGCTAATATGAAGGTTTATGCAGGTAACTATTGCTTCACCTAATGAAGATGAACTTATTGCCATGGCAAATGCTTTGTCCTGTGCAAATGTGTTTCCTCCAATTGAGAGGGGGAATAAATATTCGGCAGAATCACTGTTCCAAAAGTTGAAACCAGCGATCTGGCTTTTGCTAGAAAAGGGTATCAGAATGGTTGTGTTAACGCTTGGTTCGGATGGAGTGTTCTTATGTTCTAGAGGAGGGCCAACCGTCAAGAGAGCCAATTTGGAAAGAATTAAGGCATTAGATTCTTCTGGACAGCTCTATAAGGTTGTGACATCAAGCTGTCCGCCACATTGGCATGGTGCTACAGATTTGGAAAGGGATTCTCATCTTTTTGCGGTGCATTTCCCAGCCCTTCCCGCATCTGTTGTGCGGCTCACAGGTGCGGGTGATTGCTTGGTTGGTGGGACGCTTGCTTCAATTTGTGCAGGTTTAAATATTATGCAGAGCGTGGCAGTTGGAATTGCAGCAGCCAAAGCTGCAGTCGAGGCAGAAGCCAATGTGCCGGGTGCATTTAGTTTGGCCACAATTGCAGGTATGTGATCATATATTGCATTTACAAGCAATTTGTAGAGATATACATTTCACAATCTCATCATGAGATATTTGGACAACGCACAGACAGAAATGGTTCCAGATTTTTCTCGATAGCATTTTGAGACACTGACACCAGTCCGTCAATAAAATAGATGACAGAACAAACCTGACATTGCTAACGAATGGAAACATCAACCAGAAGTAAATAAACATACAAGATACAGCCAGAAACTAAGCTTAAAGCGGTAACTGATGTGAATTTCCTGTGCGTGCAGATGGTGCGAGGTCAGTGTACTCTGCTGCCAAAGTCTTGTTCAATCAACCGATGTTGTAAAGCGTCAAAGGATGTTCTCTATCTCTGAAATTTGCATTCTTGTATTTTGGTACCCTTTCTTGGATTAACGAGACAACGGAATCAAGATGGACCGATGCATCCTGAGACTGACATCTCTTTTTCATATAAAATCAAGATCTTTGTATATTGACACAATTCATCGTTGATCAAGTATCCGGGAAAAAAAAACACTACCATGATGATAATAATACTAATAATAATAAAATTCATGGTTGGTTTTGCAAAATTTCAACGAGTGACTGACTTAAGGCCCTCATTTGAAACTTAGACTGAATTGAGATCAATTCAGTTCAGCCTAATTTTAAGCTGAGTCTGACATTCAAACATACAATTTTTAAATTAGTAAATTCATTTCAATTCAAAACTTCTTTACACGTTGGATTTATAATTTTTTTTAACTCAATACATCTTATACATGTGAGACTTTTAAATTTTTTCAACTTTTCATAAATACATTTAAACTCATCTTAATATCCAAATACATCTAAATTCATCTTAGGTGGTTTTCACAAAACTTACTCCGTCTCAACTTACTGTTATTTATAAAGAATTCAACTCAGCTCAAAATCTAAACGGGTCTTTATGTATAACAAAATACAATACAACAGAGAAAAAAAGCCAACTAGGTCTTTTCTTAACATTATTGAAGACAACTTTGATTCATTACTAGTAGTTTGATGTGATATGGCATTGCATTCCTTTATTTAAACAAATCATAATTTTATAATTCGATGCATTGCATCTTCTTTCTAAAATTCTCATTAATAAAAAAAAAATGATTTGTACAGTTTTAAGATGTGTTAACTTTAGATATTCTCTTTAAAAGAGTAACTAAATTTAAGATTTACGTAAAAAAAAAAAAAAAAAATATATCCTTTTAATAATAAGCTTCAACTTTTTTCAATAGGAGTAAGCGGGGTTTGTAGAAGATTAAATTTAATATTATTCAAAAATAAATAAAAGAAAGTATAAATAAGTATCTGATTCTTTCAACCGACGTCATTCATAAACACTGCTGTACAGGAACAAGGCAAAAAGAGTATCCCGATTCCCCACGCAGCCACGGCTACGTGAATGACTGAATGAGGTCCCTAAATCATGGCCTTATATATCACGTCCAAGCCATTAAAGCTGGTTTTATCCCAACCATTTTCACCTCCAATCAACTCATTCACTTATACTCCAAACACGGCCTTATGCTCGAAGCTCGCAGATTGTTCGATGAAATGCCCGAGAAAAACGCTCTCTCTTGGAATGCAATAATCTCGGCTTATATAAAATCCCAAAACTTGACACAAGCGCGAGTGTTATTTAATGCCGCTTCCCATAGAGATTTGGTTACATATAACTCAATCCTGTCAGGATATGTAAGCGCCGATGGGTATGAAGCTCATGCGCTTAAGTTGTTTATTGACATGCAGTCGAAATGTGAGGGGATCAGAATTGATGAGTTCACTCTCACAACAATGCTTAACTTGACCGCCAAGCTAGGTGTCGTATCATATGGGAGGCAGTTGCATTCCTATATGGTGAAAAGCTCTAATGATTTAAGCGGGTTTGCTGTTAGCTCTCTTATAGATATGTATTCTAAATGTGGCTGTTTTGAAGGAGCATGGTGGGTGTTTAGTGGATTTGATCATGGTGTTGTTGACTTGGTTTCAAAGAATGCAATGGTGGCAGCTTGCTGTAGGGAAGGCAAATTGGAATTGGCTTCGGATATTTTTTGGACAGAAGCCGAGTTAAATGACACGGTGTCTTGGAACACATTAATTTCAGGTTATGCTCAAATTGGTTATGGGGAGGAGACACTGAGATTGTTCGTTCTGATGGAAAAGAGTGGCTTTAGATGGAATAAATATGCGTTTTCGAGCGTTTTGAAAGCTTGCTCTGGTCTGAAAAGTTTGAAGCTTGGAAGGGAAGTCCATGCTTGGGTTCTGAAAAACGGGTTGTGTTTGAATCCATTTATAAGCAGTGGCATTGTTGATGTCTACTGCAAGTGTGGGAATATAAAGTATGCAGAGTCAGTTCATTCGGCAATTGAGAGTCAAAACCCATTTGCAGTCACCTCAATGATTGTGGGGTATGCATCTCAAGGCAATATGGTGGAAGCCCGAAGGCTTTTTGATTCATTGCCAGAGAAGAATAATGTTGTCTGGACTGCTTTATTTTCAGGTTACATCAGATCACAGCAATGTGAAGCTGTGTTTGAACTTTTGCGTGAGTTTCAAGCTAAAGAAGGAACTGTTCCTGATGCTTTAATCCTTGTCAGTTTGCTCAGCGCTTGTGCAATACAAGCTGACCTTGGTCCTGGAAAGCAGATTCATGCTTACTTACTCAGAGCGGGGATTGAAATGGATGAGAAGCTGGTCACTGCTTTGGTTGATATGTACTCAAAATGTGGTAGCATCACATTTGCAGAAAAGATTGTCCAAAGAGTTATTGACAGAGATTCAGTGCTTTACAATGTAATGATATCCAGTTATGCTCACCATGGACATGAAACTGAAGCTATCCAGCTTTTTAAGGAAATGGTGGAGAGAAGTGTCAGACCAGATGCAGTCACCTTTCTCGCCCTTCTGTCAGCCTGTCGGCACTGTGGATTGGTAGAACAGGGTGAGCAATTTTTCCATTCCATGAGAACAGACTATAACATATTGCCTGAGATTGACCACTATGCATGTATGATTGATCTATATGGGAGGGCTAATCAACTGGAGAAGGCAGTGGCTTTAATGAAAATGATTCCAATAGAATTGGATGCTGTAATCTGGGGGGCCTTTTTGAATGCTTGTAGGACAAATGGGAATACAGCATTTGCAAGAGGGGCGGAGGAGAAACTACTAGAAAGTGAAGGAGTCGATGGGGCTCGGTATGTTCAATTGGCCAATGTCTATGCTGCAGAGGGCAATTGGGATGAGATGGGAAGAATAAGGAAGAAGATGAGAGGGAAGGAGGTCAAGAAACTTGCCGGTTGCAGCTGGGTATATGTGCAAAACAGAGTTCATACATTCACTTCTAGTGATATATCTCATAGTAAAACAGAGGAGATATATAGAACCTTAGCCTGCTTGACTGAAGAACTAACCATATGAGATAGCCAGATCATTGTATTGAATTTGTGGTCATCTTTGATTGGCAGCATGACAACACGATTGATTTATGATGCCTTGTGGATATAGAAATTCATTGGTTTTGGCACAACCGGATGAAGGGATCTCCATTAATCTTTAACAAGTTCTCTCTTCATCCTACTGGCCCCATATGGTAAGTTTCCCTTCCGTTCAAATATCAGCTCTTAGAAATTTGTAAAAACGTGCTTTCTCACTTCTCAGTCTTACAATACAAATCATGAATCGCTTATTAGTGCCATCTTATATTATAATCGAAACAAAAATACTTTTTTTCCTCTGAGTGAATGCTATAGATAAAAAAAAAAAAAAACAGCATGCTGATGCTGTATTCTGTACTATTTTTCAAGCGTTAACAAACTTTCTGGTAGAGATTACATTGGCTTCGCTCGAAATGCACACTCGAGGCAAAGATGTCCAGTGATACAACTGGGGCGTGGCTTGGGAAGCAAAGATGGGGTGGAAAACGACCTTGTCGTCTGTGTTGCATTTGGACAAGATGCAAGCCACGACGACCCCAAACGACAGGTCTCCTCTATTCTCGTGTTGTTATCAGCCCGGGGGAAGTCATTACCATTACTTAAGAGTACTCTTCTCGTTAAATAAGCGTTGCGAACGATTTAATGGTTTGGACGAGATAATTTTAAATGAGTTGACCAAAAGGGACGGAAGCAGATATATAAAACGCAAAAGGGACGGAAGCAGATATATAAAACGCAAAAGGGACGGAAGCAGATATATAGATTTGTAAAATGAAGAAGAAGAAGAGAAGGAAGTAGATGGAAGAGAAGAAAAAGAAAGAAAGCAATCAGAATAGATGCACAATTAATAAACTCCTGCGGTAGAGCCGACCTAGAGTATGCAGATGCATGAACAAGTATGAGGCGGCATAGCTGACCGATGCATGATATGTTTATGCAAAAATAAGATAATAAAGAAGATAATGAATATAAACAAATTTGTATTCAAAATAATTATAACAATTATAATTTTGAATCACAAGCTAACGGGGAAACAGGGAAATAGGGAAATAGGATCACAGGTGGGTATAAGGTGATGGAAGAAGGAGGGAGTACCTCGAGAGAAAGAAGAGAGAATTAGAAGTGATTCAGAAGTGATACCTCAGATTGAGGGCAGACTTCTCTTTTATAGGCAAAGAGAGCACTGTGACATATCATTGTTACAACAGTTTAATGAAAATAGTAAAA
The DNA here is from genome assembly GCA_003123785.1 of Pterocarya stenoptera. Lineage (NCBI taxonomy): Eukaryota > Viridiplantae > Streptophyta > Magnoliopsida > Fagales > Juglandaceae > Pterocarya > Pterocarya stenoptera. Next base: position 31,677 of record QEOT01006825.1, read on the forward strand.
TGATAAAGCCAGTCATGAACAGTAAAAGTGAACAGTTACTATTCATTACAGCACACTTGGTCGGCAGATCCGTTAGTGGGTCTGTCGTTCTGTAGACTTGCTGACTCGTGGATTCTGGTAGAGGAATCTTGACTCAGCATATACTTCTTGTCTTCTTCCGGGTAGAGGGAAATGGACAAGTCTTTTCTCGTCATCGGACAGTTTTGGAGTGTCATACTCTTTGTCATGTTCGAAGAGGGAATATGGGTCATTATCAACAGAGACTTCTGAGGATGCTTCTGTCTTTTCATCATCTGAAACTCCTTGAGCTTGTGACTCACTGAGCTTCTGTAGTAGTTGGATTAAATCCTTGTTATCAAGTCCAGGAATAATGTTCTTTTTCTTGGATTTGGAGGATTTATCCGATGTTGTTGAAGTAGTTGCCTTTTCTTTTCCTTTGGAGGAAGAGGAGGCTGTAGTCTTGCTTTTGGCTGGTTTCTCCGCAGCCTTTGAAGTAATAGGGAGTTTTTCTAGGAACTCGATCCTGTCTGTGAGATCAGGAGGGAGTTGTGGGAAATCCCTTGCAACATTTTTTATTATTTTGGGGGATTGGCTGAACTTATCCCACCATTTTGTGAAGCAGTGGCTAGTCAAAATATCACCATTCTTTTTATATGTCCATTTTAGTATCTAGGGCAGTTTGTACTTCTGGTAGAAATGGAGTTCATAAGGAAATTTTTGCTGGTGATGATTGAGTTTAGTAGTAATATTATCCATGAAGGCCTTGTAGATAGGAACAAGATCCTCTGAGAAATTTGATGGATTAATCCAAACTGATCCCACCATTGAAGGAACCAGAGAGGGAAATTTGGTTTCGAGGTTTTATCAAAAGACAAAAACAACGAGTGATTCATATAAGGAACTTGGTGAAATAGAAAGCGGAACCAAGTTTTGACATAATCATGGTAATTGAATAAAATATCAATGTCAGTTAGCCTTCGAGAAGTAAATGGGTTGGTATCCCATTGTTCTTCTGAAATGAAGGAGACAATCTTGACACTGTGAAAAATTAATTTTGTCGAATCATTCTTATCATAAATTGGCTTTATGGTAAATGAATTTGTTTAAAGTAGAATGGTAGTATAAAATTAGAGGTTTTTGTTTGGATGTTCAGGAATCCAATGAAAACCTGGGGGGAAATAGGAGGTGGCCAATTTGAATGGGTCATTCTGTTTGGCTCGATTGGGTTCAATATGGAAGAGGTTATGGCAAAATTGTTTGGCAATATATGAGGAGTTATTTTTCTGGAACCGGTAGGAGTTTGCAGATGGTGCAGAAGTAATGGCTTTGGCATAGGGATCATGATCTGTGACAAAAGTCATGGCATAGGAGGTAGTTTTGCCGATAGGTGTGAACATGTTGGCAATCTCAAGGGAAGTAGTGGGCTCAGTTTTGGTGAGCTGTTTGGTAGGTATAGGAGGTAGTGCAGGCACTGATGAAGAAGCAAGGGTAGAGTGTTTAGGTCTTCCTTTTTTCTTTTCCATGGTTGGGTGTCTGTAAAAATTCACGAGTAAGAAAATCAGGGATGGAGTTTTCAGAACCCGCAATATATTCTATATCAAAATAAAAAACACTCAAAATAGCTTGCCATCGTGCAAAAATCTGTTTTGATGCAATGTTTTGAACATCATTTTCTAAAACAAATTTGGCTGACTGGTAGTCAATCCTTAATAGGAATTTTTTATTAAGTAAATCAGATTGAAATTTTGATATGCATAGTACTATAGAGAGAATTTCTTTTTTAATAGTATTGTAATTATATTGTGCAGGGGTCCAGGTTCCGGAATGGAAGCGAACAATTTGTTCAAACGAACATGGTGAAATACATTGTTTCAGAATACCATCGTAACCAATATCGGAGGCATCAGTTTCGACAATTTTAAATAATTCAGAATCAGAAATACTAAGACATGGAAGAGTTTTGACATGTGCCTTGATTTTCTGTATTAAAGCAGTATGTTTATTCGACTAAGGTGGAGGATTTTGTTGTAACCGTTTATATAAAGGACATCACTATTTCCTCAGGTCTTGGTAGAATTCAGCAACGTAGTTAAGAGATCCAAGAAATCTCTGTAACTGTTTTTTGTCAAGTATTTGATCTGAAAATTTCTCAGCAAAATCAATGGCCCGATTGATGGGTCTGATTTTACCTTCAGAAATATCATAACCAAGGAAACGAATCTTGGTTTGGAATAGTTTGATCTTGGGAGCAGAAACGACAAGACCATTATATTTGATGATATTGAGAAACGTTTCAAGATGTTTCCAATGTTCATCAATGGATTTTGAAAAGATTAAGATATCATCAATGTAAACAATAGAATGTGGAGAATGAATTAAAGATATCGTTCATGATATTCTGAAATTCACTCGGATCATTTTTTAATCCAAAGGGCATAACGTTCCATTCGAAGTGGCAGAATGGAGTAGCAAAAGCAGTTTTGTATCTATCTGACTCATTAATCTGGATCTGCCAAAATCCTGACTTAAGGTCAAATTTTGAATAAATAACAGAATCACAAAGTCTCTGGATAAGGTCATTTTTATTGGAGATAGGGTACCTAATCCACTCTAAGAACTTGTTCAGGGGTTTGTAATTAATGACTAAATGGGGGGTTCCTCGCTCAATCTTAGCATTTTTCTGAACATAAAAGGCAGCACATGACCAGAGGGACTTGCTATGCCTAATGATATTCTTATTGAGGAGATCATGGATTTCTTTTTTACAAATCTCTAAGGTCTCGCTATTCATCTGAATGGCTTTGGCCTTAGTAGGAATATTTTTCTCATTAAAACCTTTAATATAAGGAAGAGAAACAATATATTTCTTCCTATGCCAGAAAGTATTGGGAAGATCAGAACAAACTTCAAAAATCAATTTTTTGTTAAAATTATCGATTTTTGATTGAAGCAATTTGCTGGATAATTGATAAGAAATCTTTTTGTACTTGATTTCTTGCTGTAGAAACACAAGTGTTTTGTTTTTGCAGAAAGCAAAGATTTCAATCATTTATCAGCATTTATCTCATTGCGAAATGCAAAATGGAATTTAATTTTTTGACCTAAAAGATTGGTAGTGATACCATCTTTTTCAGTCACAAAAGGATATAAAGACGAAATAAAAGGTATTCCTAATATGACCTTATCGGACATATTTCGGACTAAAACAGCAGGTATTTTAAAACAAACATTATCTTGGCAAACATGAGCATTGTTGAGCTCATAATTGATCTTCATCTGTGATCCGTTTGCAGAAGATAATTTTTCAATAGATTTTTCAAAATATTTAGAAGGTATTAAACTTTATTGAATACAATTCAAATCAGAACCAGAATCAATCATAGCAACAACAGAAAAATGAAAATCATGTGAAACAACAATCGTAACACGTGAAAACCATTTTGGAGGAATTGTATGATAGACTAAATAGATTTGGTTTCCGGCTGATGACTTAGCTTTTTTACCATTATCAGAATCATTTGCTTGTTCATTATCAGATAGAATTTCTTGATCAAACTGTTTATCAATTTGAAAACGTAGAAATTCTTTTTTAAGTTCGGTATTTTCAAGTCGAAGATTATTGATCTCAGTTTTGAGCTCATTAATCTCTTTCTTGATATTATTAATTTCATTTTGTAAATCATTTGTAGAAACAACCTTGAATTTTTGTTTTTGAAAACGGGCCAATGTATCTTGAAAACTAATCCTGAGTTTTGAAGTAGAAGCTTCTGGTTCATTACGAAGCAGATTCTTCTTGAACTTAAGAAAATATTCTTCCTTGAGTTCAGGATTAGTAATTTGAGAAATTAGGTTTAATAAAAGATTCTCATTTTCCTCATTTTTGGATATAACATTAATTGATTTATCCAATGAGTTACAATAAGATTTTTTACAATTGCAACCAAGCTTAATATTAGCAGAATCATCTGATTTGGCAGCTGAGTGATACTCAGAATCACTAGAGCTTATGTCAGGGACATCAGAAGATGAAGTAGAATGTGTTTTTAGGAGACGAAACAATTCTTCTTGATTAATGATGTCAATATTCAGCTCGTTAAGCTTTTTCTTGAATTTGCTCGGTTTCTGGGAGCATTTATCAGCAAAATGTCTAGATTTCCCACAATTAAAAAGATTGCCTTTTGAAAAACTAGATTTTTTAGAAGAAAACTTTGTTTTTGTAAAAGGTTTTTTGTGAAGTTTTTTATAAAATTCATCACGGGATTTTCTCCTGGATTCCCTGTGAGGTTTTGAATATTTTACAAAACTATGCTTGAGTCGAGATGGAGCAATAGGAGGAAAGCCATATTGTTGATAAAAGTTTCCCATTTCGTATTTGGCTTTTGAACTATTCTTCAGCTGTTCTCGCAACATTCTTTGATCATTACACATACGGATACCAAGTTTTTTAATTACACTGCATATATCACCATAGGTGTAGTTGTCATAATTAAGGAACCCAGAGATATCTGTAAGTTCATCTTTTACTTTATGAGCGAACAGACGAGGTAATCCATCAAGAAATTTCTCTTTCCAGTAAGGCTTTTGACTGTCGTCACGAAGCATTACTCGAGAAATAAAAACATCTTGATACCAACTATAATCAGACATAGTATGGCATCTCAAATTATTCAAATAATCAGAAATTCGGTTGGTAATATTAGAAGGAGTACCAATAAAATGCTTAATTATTGTATAGATTAAAGTATTAACACCATCAGGATGAGCACTCCCGATAGCTTCATCAAAGATAGGCAACCCTACTTCATTACACTGAATAGCGTTCTGAATGGTTGTCTTAGATTCATCAGTGATATGTTTATCCCACCAACTTCACAAAACACCAGAAAAACCATTGGTTAAAATGGAAACAATATCTGGCTGACGAATATTGTTGTTAATGTATGCATTAGCAACAAAAGACATGTTACTCATAGTATTGACGATTTCTTGTTCAGAAAGTCCATCAATGTTCCATTTGTAAATTTTATCAGCAGAAATAGAAGATTGAGTTTGAAAAACTTTTTCTTCAAATCCTAAATCAGGAGGAGTAGGTCTGGAATACCAACTCTTAGTCAGACTTATTGGTTTGGGTCCTTTAGAGTGGATTCTATAAATTTCAGGATTTAAATGAAAATCAGTGAAATTCTTTTCAAGTAAATCAATATCTTTGGCTACTGAATCTTCATCAGATGATTGTTCAGTGGTTTCTGGAAAAACGAACTCTTCACCATTGCGTTCAATTGCACTGTAGAGGGTTGTTCTTTCTTAAGATCAGCAATCATTTGATTGATTTTCTCTAATCTATCGGTTTTTGTTTCAAAAGCAATTTTTGACCGAGACTAAGGTAAAGCAATCAAAGGTTTTTCTATAACTGGGGTTTTTAACTGATCTTTTGAAAAAACCAAAGGATTTTCAATTTTTGTGAAAACAGTATTTGAAGACTGAGAAACAGATTTCTCTGCTTTATCCTCAATTCTATCTAATTGTTGTCCAATTTTATGAAGAACTAAGTTTGCAAAATTGTTTTGCTGAATAATTTTGTTTGTTTCTTTCAAAATCATGTCTTCATCTGGTTTTCTGGACACAGCTGATGGAATCTTGAAATGAGTAACAGGAATTTCGGATCCTTTTAAGGGAATCAAAACAGTATCAAGAGACGGATGACTAGCATGTACAACCGTTTTATCCTCTTTAATAAAATTAGTTTTAACAACATTTAAACTATTTTTTGAAATATAGTAGTTATCAAGAAAATCAAAGAAAAGAATCTCCTGTTGGAGATTGTTCATCATTTCTTTCCATTTTCTTTTAACTCTAAGTTTTTCAGAATCAGAGAAAGTCGCATGATAAGTTTTTCTCTTATCACAGTTTTCTTTTGAATTATACTCATTAAAGAGCTTGATTAAATCATAGTTAAAAACTTGGTTTAAAACATTCAAACTATGATGGACAGGAGGAATGGATGCAGCCATATCTGAAGCTGTTGGAGACAAATATGATGTATCTTCGTCTTCTTTGGCTTCTTCCTTTACGGATTTATCCTTAGCGGAATAAAAAGCAGAAGTAATCTGAGAGGAGGTGCTAATTCCTTTCAGTTTTAAATCTGGTTTAATAGGTAAATCAATGTTTGGTTGGGCTGTTTGTGCTGAATCTGTCAAAAATTGTTGGAGATTTTGATCTTTCCTTACTGGTAACTCAGAAACAGATCCAACAAAAGAAAATTTAGATCCAGCAAAAGAATTTCTTCTTAAAACTAGGGTACTAGTCTGATCAAAACGGATCCTAACAGTTTCGTCTAAATATTGTTGAATATAATCAATATTGAAATTTAAAGAAATATTCCTGGGAGGAGACGGGCATTCATTTTCCAAGATCCATTCTTTTGGGAGAATTATATCACTCCAGTGAATGATTTTTGGAACTTGGACGTTCGCGTTATGGGTTGAACTCTGGATAAGCAGAGTTTTACTAGGAGTAGATTTTAATATCATCTTTGAAGTTAAACTCGTTTTTAAAAGACGATAATAAATTCTGTAAACAAGAGCGAGGGGTTTAGAGCCCTCGAGCATGTCATAACCAAGAGTTTGAATATTCAAGGTTAAAACTTTGATGATATGGGAATCATCAAGAGCAATCAAAATATCAGGAAAACAATCAAAATAGACAGGGCCATTAAACAAAGAGGATTGAATAATCCCAAGAGCACTAGTTTCAAAGTTTCGAAAACTAGTATCTCTTAAACATAGTAAAATAGAGGCTGGTATGCCAAGCCTAGTTAAAGGTTTGACAGCAACCTGAACAGAATCTATGTCAAGAACCTTGTATCCTTTTGCCAGAGACTCTTGGATGAGTTTCTTGGTAAAAAGATAACATTTTTCATCGGATTTTGAAATAGAATAGGTTTGTTCAACAGCTTTAACATGGAAATCAGTATTAAAACTTCTTTGAAGCCAAGAAGTTTGATAAATTGAATTAAAACTAATCTTAGGAATATCCCAAGAATTAGAAATAGTTGAGGATGAATCCTCAAAAACACAATCTTCCTCATTAATGATATCAGGAGGCATAGACGACCTCGAACTAATTGTTGAATTAGATCTAAACATTCTTTCCATTTTGTCACTAGACAAACTGGTTCTTCGCACCTCAGGATCCTGCGAGTACTCTCATCTCACCCTTATGCCTAATTGCCCTCACGCTCTCCTAGCAAACGGGTCTTACAAGGCTATGGGTCTCTTGACTCAAATGGTCTCTAGACAAAGTAGGAACTCAGAGATCAGGTTGTAAAGGAACAAAATAAAAGAAACAGATAAAAGTAATTACGAACAACTAGTAAAAGAGTCGGGTTTTGGCTCTGATACCAAAAGGGACGGAAGCAGATATATAAAAAGCAAAAGGGACGGAAGCAGATATATAGATTTGTAAAATGAAGAAGAAGAAGAGAAGGAAGTAGATGGAAGAGAAGAAAAAGAAAGAAAGCAATTAGAATAGATGCACAATTAATAAACTCCTGCGACAGAGTCGACTTGGAGTATGCAGATGCATGATATGTTTATGCAAAAATAAGATAATAAAGAAGATAATGAATATAAACAAACTTGTATTCAAAATAATTATAACAATTACAATTTTGAATCACAAGTTAATGTGGAAACAGGAAAATAGGAAAATAGGATCACAAGTGGGTATAAGGTGATGGAAGAATGAGGGAGTACCTCGAGAGAAAGAAGAAAGAATTAGAAGTGATTCTCTCTTCTAATAATAATAAAGAAGTTATTATTATTTAAAATTTTAAAAAATTTAAATTATTTATTATATTTTATATAAAAATTTAAATGATTATAACGATGAGTTGGACTAAAAAGTATTTCTGCATCAGAACGGCCATTGACCTGAGCTTTGAATCCGTCAAGTCTCCGTCTATCTATCTTTTTCTCAATCCTTTATAATTCAGCAACCACTCTCTGAGCTTTGAATCCAGCCCATTTGGGCATCCTAATCTCTCCGTCTCTGAACCTCACCCAAGTGACCAAAAGCCGTTGACCCGAACATACCCACATCTCCCTCTGTATCTCTTGTCTCTCTCTGAGCGTCCACACTCGCAACTCCAAAAGTGCCTTCTAATTAACCCCTTGTCACTACTTCTAATAACCATTTGAAGCCACCCCCCCTCCTCCTCCAATGACTGGCCGCAGAGATGTGCTCTTGATGCGAAACACGGCTCAGTCGCTCCCCAAATCGAGAGTCGCAATCGGCGTGGCCATCGCAGTGGGAGTCCTGTTGGGGTGCGTCTTCGCCTTCCTGTTCCCTCACGGCCTCTTCCTCCCAACCCCTATTCTCATTCACAGAATCTCCAAATCTGATAATGCCCAGGTTCCTATTTCCATGCCTGTTATTTTTTTGGAAGAAAAATGTTTATTTATTTATTTTTATTTTCTAAATTTTGGGATGTTGAATTGTTATTGGTGTTTTATAGTGTATAACTGTGTAATTTGGTGGTTAGATTTGTGGGTCTATTCCGGGATTTTATTATTGGTGGTAATAGAGTCGTCGCTGAGAGTTTCTGAGGTTTTTGACTTTGAATTGGCCACGGGTTTTCCATCAAATGGTTAGCAAATTGGTTGAAAAGTTCTAGTTGCAAGTAATCTGTGTGCTACACCTCACCAAAAACTACATATAAAAATATATGTATATATGCATGATTTCCCTTGTCCCAATTTATACGTACAATTAACATGTATCTTAGAACACGCCAAATGATAAAAGCAAGAGAAAATTGAAAATTGAAAATTGAATGATTTTCCTTGTCTCAAAAATATTATAAATTCGGATAGGGGCAGTAATTATTTAAGGCTACAATTCTGCTGCTTTTAAATATTTCGAATTTAATTAGAATGTAGTTTCTCTGTCCCAAAAGAAACAATGAGAGAGCTGACAATGTGAACCTCTGTGCTTATTTAGTTTGCAACCACCCCCATTCGTGGTTTGACTTGAACTGGAGAATATTATTGTGGTTCATGGGGGCCATGAGTCTTTGTGACTTGTTTCAAATACTGAAATTTTCATTATCTGATAGATTAACTGATAACTTAGAGATCATGACACTGATATGTAATGCTTTCCCTCCCCATTTCCCGATGTGAGGGAGTTTATTTCAAACATGTTAATATGTGATATGTAGTTGTGCATCTCCTGCATTTTTTTTTATATATTTCATCTTGTGGTCATGAGTATAGTGTGTATGGAGTTCACATGGAGCTGAATGGATGAATGGGTAGATTCTTAGGCGCAGATTTCCAGTTTTTGAAAATAATGCTCACTTTTTTATACTTTTGTTGACTAGGTTGCTTCAGCCTCATGTGAATCATCTGAACGGATGAACATGTTGAAATCAGAGTTTATGGCAGCATCAGAGAAAAATGCTGAGTTGAAAAAACAAATTAGGGAGCTTACAGAAAGACTTAAATTGGCTGAACAAAGGAAAGATCAGGCACAGAAGCAGGTTCTTGTGTTGGGTAAACAGCATAAAGCTGGACGTTTTGGTACTGTCAAGGGTTTAAGAACCAACCCTACCATCATCCCTGATGAATCCGTGAATCCAAGACTGGGAAAGATATTAGAGAAAGTTGCTGTTCAGAGAGAGCTCATAGTTGCTCTTGCAAATTCAAATGTGAAGGACATGTTGGAGGTCTGGTTTACTAATATTAAGCAGGTGGGTATAACCAATTATCTAGTTGTTGCTCTGGACGAGGAGATTGCCAGGTTCTGCGAGTCAAAGGTTGTTCCAGTGTATAAAAGAGACCCGGATGTAGGTATTGATTCAGTCGCAAGGACTGGAGGGAACCATGCTGTTTCAGGGTTGAAATTTCGTGTTCTGAGGGAGTTTTTGCAACTGGGTTATAGTGTTCTTCTGTCAGATGTTGACATCGTATATTTGCAGAATCCTTTTCATTATATATCTCGGGATTCTGATGTGGAGTCCATGACTGATGGTCACAATAACATGACAGCTTATGGGTATAATGATGTCTTTGATGAACCTGCAATGGGTTGGGCTCGATATGCCCATACAATGCGGATATGGGTGTATAACTCTGGTTTCTTCTATATCAGACCAACAATCCCTTCTATCGAGCTTCTGGATCGAGTAGCCAGTCGGCTTTCTAGGGAGCCAAACTCTTGGGACCAGGCAGTTTTCAATGAGGAGCTCTTTTTCCCATCACATCCAGGGTATGACGGGCTTCATGCTGCCAGGAGAACTATGGATTTCTATCTTTTTATGAACAGCAAAGTCCTCTTCAAGACTGTCAGGAAGGATGCTAAATTGAGCAAGCTCAAACCAGTAATTGTTCATGTGAATTATCACCCTGATAAGCTTCCGCGGATGAAAGCAATAGTGGAATTTTATGTTAAAGGGAAGAAGGATGCCCTGGAAGCCTTCCCCGATGGTTCAGATCGGTAAAATTTGTATGCTCCGAGAAATACCTTTTAGCATTTGGGTGCTTATCACGTTAAAATGGAATGTAGTATAAATGTTACCAAGCACGACGCGTTTTACTTTCTTCTTCTGCGGGCAATGTGATTTATGCCCTTTCTGCATAGGAACTGTGATGTCATAAGTTTCACACCTTATACGACACTATGTTCGCTGAACTAAATGATGCCAGGCCTTTTTTTTTTTTTTTTAGTCCTCTGTGGTCTTCATAAAGACATGTTGTGCTTTTTTCTTGTTGCTAGCTGTAGTGAATCAAGCCCCTCTTGTTCTAGCAGTTATGTGAATCCTAAACCGTGGGGATGGACGTATATTATCTCTTAAGGCTTTAGCCATTCTCTAAGCTTGCTTGCTTGCGTTGTAAGAAGTCTGTAATATGTATGTCTGCAAACATGGAATTCAATATCTTAGCTTAGCCTTAATCATTGACCCGAGTTTCAGATGCAATAGGTCGCCACACAGACCTATCCAGCACGGTGGAGGGAGCGCCGGAGGGCAGAGAAAAAGGAGCAGTGGTTTTTTAGCTCCGGTTTGGATTGTCAACTCATATTATCATTATAATTTTTTTAAATTTATACAAAATATAATAAATAATTTAAATTTTTTTAAATATTAAAATAATAATAATATTAAAAAATAATATTTTAATAATATTTTATTCAATAAATTTAAAATCATATCAACTCATTTTTGAAAGGCGTAATACTTATTACAACGGGTCAATTGTTTACGGATCGATTTCCGGTAACACTCCTCAAAACTATTTTCACAGCTCTGCAGATTGAGGAAGAAAGACGCATTTTAAAGCCCAGAAAAGCTTCACGACATTTTGCATCAACATACAAATTCAATCAATCATAGATCCAAATCTCTACAGTTTGCATCCAACTCAAAAGTCCCGACAAACACTACTATAAGCAAAATCTAATTTTCATCAAAAGCAAAAGCAATACTGTCAGCTCCTTGAAATCGAAGAATATATATAATATATATTGCAATTGATCAAAATTATTATGTGTTTTTATAATACAGATGACGTATGTTTATATTTCATAAAATTATTCTCTAGATAGTTTTTAATGTTAATTTCATTGTAAAATCCTTGATTTTCAGTCACCGGAAACCAAAATTCTATTCATGATAACTTGGAATGGACTTGACCGTACTCGGGTGACTCAAAAGGCGAGCCGGTCAAAATTGTGACTAGGAGACAGCATGTCTTTCACGATTTCACTTTCACCTTTAGCTGCAACACATCTTACCCTTTATTCTTCTTCTTCCTGTGTATTATTCTCTTTCTTCGTTGGGCTTCAAAAAGTATTGTGTTTTCTGTGCTTCCCGAGCTTCTTTGTCAGGAGGACCGAAGACAGTGGGTGGGTTTCAGGCACCCACATTGCTTCATTTCCAGGAGCCCTCCTCTCTGCTCTGAAATTGGCTGTCTTGCATTTTGGTTCTTGCGTTTTCCTCACTTTCAAATGGGTGTCCTTTGCATAGAGGTTGGTGGGCCTCTTTGATTATCACTTTCCTTTATTTTTATTTTCCTCTCAAGTTTTTGGTTTCTTGTTTTGTTTTGGGCATCAAATCTTCTGAATTTCTGCTATTAGTTATTGCTGCTTAAATATGATCAGCTGCTCTGCCATTGCTTGTTTCCTAATGAATCTGATCTGCTTCCTTGCAAGATTTAGCCGTAAATGTACCTTCTTTTTCCTCCAGTTTATTTTTATGTACGGAAATATCCAGTTTTTCCAATTAGAGAGGAAGAGTTACGTAAACTAGATTACAGATATGCAGAAAGAAACTGATGGAAGAAATAAATTACTTAACTGTTCAAAAATACTTCTTAGACAATAACGAGATAACATTAATTTTTAAGACCCTTAAAAATATTTGAATGATCGAAGATATTTCCGTTCTGACAGGTTGGAACTAGGCGTTGATGGGTTCCTAGTTGCACCCTTAATCATGAAATCAATACCAAAGGATGGCCTGCTCTCTATTATGCCTCTTTGTTTCAGAGGCAAACCAGCCACACGCTTCGGCATATTCCCAGAAGTGAAGTCAGCAGGATATAGTCCAGGCAGTACGCCTGTATATCTAAATGTGTATGATTTGACACCCGTAAATGGCTATGTTTATTGGGCTGGTCTTGGTATCTTTCACTCTGGTGTGGAAGGTTAGTGTACTTTTATCTTATATTTCTCTTAATCGCGAACTTTTAGTTGTTAATAGTAAGAGCATAAGTCGATGACTGAGTTAGAACATTTAGATTACATTACCGATGATGACAATTGCTTTTTTCTGATTTGGTGTAAGATATCATGACATAGCAAGTACAGTTGATTGGATTTTCGTTTACAGCAGAAAAATATAATGTTCTTGATTGAACTGAACCCTCTCGAAGTATACTAAAAATAGTCTTGACCCATCTATTTGAGGTCAATGACATGAGTCCTGTCTCACAATGTCTCTCCCTGAATTTTTTATTTGTCTGCCAAATTATCTTCTACACTTGCGCCACCCGCAGCAAAAATGAACTCCAGTCTGTACTTGCAAGATGTTTAACCTAAACCATCTGACTCCTTGCTGGTTGCTAGACCAATAAATTTTCTAATTCATAACGGATCCACAGCTATCTTCTGGCTTAATATAATTTTACATATATCTGTAGCCTCAGTCCACTCGAAGGATATATTATTTTTACTTTCACATCTCGCCTCTATTTCCGCCCCCCCCCCTCCTTTTTTTTTTAACTTACTCAAGGATAGATTGCTGGATTCTCCATGGCATGCGTGTAAATATATTTGTACAGACATATTAGTCTTTGAATGACCAGGACATGGAAGAGATCCATATATGTCAAATATTAATATTCTGCTATCTTCTTTTTTCTTCCCAAACCATGATATTTTCTGGATGATACAACTGTTTTCTGTTGTCCCTGTTGCTACTACAGTTCATGGGATTGAATATGCCTTTGGAGCTCACGACTACCCGACAAGTGGTGTCTTTGAGGCTGATCCTCGACAGTGCCCTGGCTTCAAGTTTAGGAAGTCAATATTTATGGGTACCACATGCTTAGAACCTGTCCAGGTTAGAGAGTTCATGGAGCACCAGTCAGCAAACTATAACGGGGATACGTATCACTTGATTGCTAAGAACTGCAATCATTTTTGTGAGGATATATGTTACAAGCTGACTGGGAACCGAATGCCAAAATGGATAAATAGACTTGCAAGAATAGGTAGGTTACATAAATCATACACTCTATTTTACTTTGAGGTTTGGCTTGCAGTAAGTTTTTGGCTCTAAGTATCTTAGAGTGCTCAGGGCCTGAATGCATTTATATCATGGATTAACTTGAATATTTTTGTAGCATACATCAATTTTACTGCCCCATCCTCTTCATATACAATGGAAACTACTTTCAGGATTTCCCCTTTCATGATGTTTCATGGAGAGGTTTGGATAGTAAATCGAGATGAGATGAGATAAAAGTTGAAAGATGAATAAAATATTATTAAAATATTATTTTTATTTTGGAATTTGAAAAAATTGAATTGTTTATTGTATTTTATTTAAGAATTTGGGAAAGTTGTAATTATTAGATGAGATGAGTTGAGATGATTTCTGAATCCAAACAAGGCCTAAGGTTGATTAGGCTTAAACATGGTGTAGTTCATAGAGCATAAGGCTCTAATGGAATAACATCTAAATAGAAATTGATGCTTAGTCTTTGCCTTATAACATTTACACATGCATATTATATTTTCTTGGGTTTCATCATCCAGGCACCAACCAAAAGACCCAGGGAGCACCTACTTTTCTGAAAACAAAATAAAATAAAAATGGAGGTTGAACAGGATGTTTATTGAGTTGCATGCATTGCTACTGCATAAGTTACCTTGATATTTGTTACCCCTGGTTCATGTGCTGGTTACAGTAACTAATTCTTGTGTCTTTTGTCTTCCTTGTAGGTTCACTGTGCAACTGCGTACTCCCAGAGGCCCTTAAAGCAACCACCGTATGCCATGACCCTGATTTCCAGGGATGTGACAATGAAAAGAAGAAATTGAGGAGTGCCTTTAGTTGTCTGTCATCACTATCAATGCATCAGAGGGAAGTATCAATGTCATCGTTGTTTCTACATTCTCACTATAAGGGCTGTTTACCACCATGGGAGTTGAAGAGGTCTAGGACTGGTTCAATGAAGGAACAGTGAGTAGACTTCATTTCTTTGCAGTTGAAGGGACACTGAACGTCCATCTTGCAATATTGAGCTATTGGAGAGGGGGTGTGCTATTCCTGCTCATTTTCATCCACATGATCTTCAAAGACTGAAATCTGTGTGAGTTTGTTGTTGAGAATTTTGAAAACAAAATAGAAAGGCATATTCTTCTGGTTTTCTGTATTTTTGCTAACCTTTGGAATTTGCTTCTTGTATTTATAAAATTGTATGCTAATATTAGCTCCATCGATGTGCAGTCATATCTTTATAAACAAAAGAAGAAACCAAATAGGTTGCTGAATTGTTTTCATACCATTTTGAACTCTCCCATATAACGTGTTCTTGTTGTTGTTAGTGTTGTGTATATTTGTAAATCCAAAGAAGGAAAGGAAAGGGTAGCTTCAACCTTAATCTCCATAAGTTTGGACTATTCATTTATCATCTGTTCAAGCTATGGCTTGAAGCCAAACCCCAAGATTCAAAGAGCATGAATGGTATCCGGACTACCACTTCAGCTAAATGGACTGCATTATTTTAAAGAAAAAAGATACATTTGGTAAATAATCCAATGGCTAGCTCCATTATTACTGACAGTGGTGGTCCAATGATCCTAGATCTAGGAAAGCCTGACCGCAAAACTTTGGCGATAATTTCTAGATTTTATTTTATTTTTCTTGATTATTATAAGGTAGGAATAACTCTATTAGCCGCAGTTTCCAAAAATTTTAAGACTCGTGAAATGAAATGAGGCAGATTTAAGTTATATTCTAGTTCCTCTGCATATGGCTTACTTAATAACATGTAATATATGTGCAAAGTTTTCAATAGGCCTATTCATCCGGCCCTGGGGTTTTTTCGGCCCAATCCGAAATCCAGATATCAGGGTTCCGGTTACGGATTCCGGCCCGGAATTGTTTTGAGCCGATACCCGCATTGAAAAACCCAGAAATAACTGGTATCCTTTTTTTTTTCTTTTTTCTTTTTTGAATGTTTTGATTTTTTTTTTTTAATTTTTTTGCTCTTTCTAACAACTAAATCAACAGAAATTCAAAAGGATACAAATTATGTCCAAATCACCCTTTTTATGTTTTTTTTCTTTTTTACTCTTCTCCATTTGATTTTTTATTGATGGTCAAGGAACTACTTTGATTTAAAAATTTAAATAAATAGAGTTTAAATATTGCATCAACATTCTTTTCATGAAAAAAAAATTCACAACAGTTAGGTTTTGATTTAAAACCGATTTCAATCTCGGTTCCAGCCTGGGTTTGGACCGGGCGGAACCGATTTTGAAATCCAGATTCCCAGGCTGAAACCCAAATGAACAGTACTAATTTGCATTTCATCCCTATGTTTCCATCTCATTTCTAGTCGAGAAAAAACATATTTTAACTCGAGCACAATGATGAAAACGAACATACCTTTGTTGCTTAAATAAAACCAT
>QEOT01006825.1:52500-84407 GCA_003123785.1 Pterocarya stenoptera
AATACATTCATCACGTATAATCAATTAATGCGATTTAACGGTAATGTGCCCCTCAACACATGCTAAACAATTATCAACAACATCTTAGAGTACACAATTAAAATAATGAAATAACTTCAAATTCATATATTTCCATAAACCCCAAGAAATAGTAATGAATCTAGAAACTGAAGTTAAATTATATTGCATCAAAGCCCATACCGAATCACGATAATTACTAGCAATCTTCAAAACAGATAAAATGAAAAAACAACATACAACCAACATATTCTTTACATTCAAACAGCCCCAAAAAACATGACAACAATTTTCCTCTACCAACTCGCAAAGTGGACAATTCACATTAGAAAGAACACCCCGCTTCATTAAATTCAATTTTGTAGGGAGGCTATCCATACAAGTACACCATCCAAAATTCTTAACTTTATTAAGAATATTCATATTCCAGAATTGAAACTAAAAGGGTGAAGAACAACTATAGGAATGAGAACTTTCAGCTCCAACTGCATGACCAAATAATGTCATTGCCAGATGATATCCAGACTTTACTGAATACAAACAAGTTTTAGCGCATGTCTATACAAATTTATCTTCACATCCTCTTGAAAGTAAAGGAAGCTGTAAAATAACATTAGCAACAAAATGAGGACAAATAGATTGTATCAAATCCACAACCAAAGAGCTATTGTTATGATGGCATAAGCACATTAACCATTGAATCATCTTAAATAACATAGTTAAGCAATTGAGATAACCAAAAAGTTGGAACCCATTTATTTTGATTTATCCAAATACTATCACTTTTCCCTATCATCCAAATATCCGCATTTATCAAAAGAGGTTTAGCAACACACATACTCCTCCATACATAAGAGGGCTTCCTACTCATATTTGAATGCAAAAGACCTATAGTAGGAAAATACTTAGTTTTATAAACTCGAGACAACAAGGAAATAAGATTTTGGATTAACCACAAACATTGTTTTGCTAGCAAAGTAAAATTAAAAAGCTAAAGATTTTTAAAGCGCCTCTTATATTTGAAAAACACATATTTGACCAACTAAGCCAATGTGTCTTCCATTTAGATTGGCGTTGTCCCTACCCTACAAAAGGATTTGGGTAATAAAAAATAGGTAAGTGCAGGTAGGTAAAGCTTATACAACCGCTTTAATTAATACTTCTCTACCAGCTTGTAAAAGCAATTGTTTCTTATAGCCTTGCAACTTGTTCCAAATCCCATCTTTTAACTCCTTAAATGTGTTGCACTTCGACCATCCAATCAAATAATGAAGACCCAAATACTGATCATGAGCCTGGAGAGAATGCACATCCCAAATGACCATAATTGCATTAACTTCTTCAAGTTTTGTATTTGGGCTAATCAAAAGTTTAGATTTATTCATATTGTTATCCCAAAGCCAACCCATATACTTGTAACAACTGCTTTCAAAATCTCATNAAAAAAACCGATGAGTAATATCAAGAGCTCTAGGACAAACTTTGACACATTGATCAATTTTCTTTGCTCAACAGCATGAAGAAGATAAGATAACACATCAGCACATATAACAAATAAGTAAGGAGATAATGGATTACCTTGATGCAAACCTCATGATGCAACGAATTGAGAAGTAGGCACCACATTAATAAGTACCTTATAAGACATTGAATTAATAATACAAGAGTCACTCATCTCCTATCAAGACCAAGTTTCAACATGATGCTTTCAAGAAAACTTTATTTCACTCGATCGTAGGCTTTACTAATATCCAACTTCAATGATCGCATCAACTATTTAAGTTATAGTAAAAGATTAATGTCACGTCTAAGGGAGTTCAAAACAAATCTACAAAATAAGGATGAAGGACCCTCTAATAATCAATTTAACTCCCGGTGCTTAGATCTCAATTGTGCTTGAAGATTGCCAAAGTGACTACCTTGCCAAAGCTTCAAATGGTGACTACATGAAGATATTGCACTCCTCGGGCCTTGAATTACCAACTTCCAAATAGTATTTTTCTTTTATAAAATCTTGGTGTTTTGATATTAAATTACCCGAAAATTTATTTAACACTTATTTATTTCTTTATTTATCAGTAGTAAATATTATTTTATCAGTTGAAAGTTGAAACCCTTTTTGTTCTAAAATAAAAAAAGAAAAGTGGTAACATGGGCCATGATAAATGATTCAATACTCTGATAGAATTTTATTATTTTAGGATATGATATAAAAATGAGATTAGTATACACAATTTTTCTACTACATACTGTCTTTTGGAAAGTTCAATCCAACATTATAATTATTTTAAAGTCTATTTTAACTATCGATGTATTTTAATTTGTGATCTTGAAACTCTTAAATAAAAATTTTAAAGTTCTCTTTTAATTTGAGATCTTGTAAGTGGGAATTTATGTAATTTTTAAGAATTATTGAGAAAATCTAGAAATGTAGTTTGTATTGAGTCTTGTTAAGTCTTATTTTTTATCACTTGACACAGTTTCCACATCAACTATACTAAAAAATGATTGGTGTTTTTTCAGTAATACTATATGCAGTTGTGGAATGTGTAAGCGTCGTGTAATTATTTAAAAAAAAATAAAATCTGTTATTAAAAAATTAAATTTTTTCATATAAATTATAAATTTACTCTTTTTTTTTTTTAAAGGTGCGTAGCAAAACTCTTGTAGAACAGTATAGGTAGAATGAAAAGTAATTATTTTTAAAGGATAATTTGTATTGAGATTTGTAAAAGTGAATATATAAGACTGAGATATTATTTTGATTATTTTTTAAGAAAGTATTTTTTTTTTAGTTGTTTATAACTTTCTTGTTCTTATATTTTTTTCACAAAAACTTAATTATTTTAGATTAAAATATTTAAAAACTATCTGAATTGATGGAAAATTTATTTCAAAAATTGAAAAATATTTAAACAATCGAAACAATTAACCATTCATTCGTGGCTTAAACTGAATTACTAATTAACCCCTCCACAACCGATGATTCCGAAAAGGCTAATGATAATTTTACAATTTATATTTTATTAAAAAAGAATTTTAATATTATAAAATTATCTTTCATTTTATATAAAGTTGTAAATAGATTATAAAATAAGTAGCAGTTGTCACTGGACGTGACTCTGGCGTGTATTTTTTTTTTAAATATTTAAAAAAAATGTACAAATACAATAATAGCTTGTTTAAACATTTAAAAAAAAAAAAAAAAAAAACCAGCGAAGGCCCGAAGTGGCAACCTGCATTTTCCTTCCAAAATATCCACCTCCTCCAATGTTCATTCTTCAGAGTTCAGAGTTCAGTAGTTCAAAACTTCAATCTCAGTAGCACACTCATTCCTCCCTCCCTCCCTCCCTCCCTCCCATAACCTCCGGCCAAAACCCTAAAACATGTCAAAGCTCCACCTCTTCTTAACTCTAATCCCTCTTCTCCCATTTCTCTGCACCTCCTTCTCTCCCGAAAACCCTTCGAGTCGCCGAGTCCTCGTCTTGCTCGACGACCTCGCCCTCAAATCCTCGCACTCGCTCTACTTCAAGTCCCTCCAGTCCCGCGGGTTCGAGCTCGATTTCAAACTCTCCGATGACCCGAAGATCGGTCTACAACGTTATGGCCAGTACCTGTACGACGGCTTGATCTTGTTTTGCCCTACGACCGAGCGTAAGTTAGTGTTTTGCTTAATTTCGTTTCTGATCTGTTCAGTTTCTTAGAAAATTATGAAATATACGTGAAGTTTTGAATCTCATTAGCTCAACTCAGGGAAATGGCGTTGCATTAGTATTGGTTGGTCTTTTTCTTCAAATTTTTTCCTTACATTTGTCTCAGCAACCAAACACGGTTACTGCTTCAATAATAGCGACTTGAGGTTAATTTGTGATTTGTTTTTTTCAATGCTTCCATTTGATGATTGATGGAGGATTGGAAATGCACATGCCTATAATTTGTCTAGTTTGTATTTTCTCAAACCCGTCGCATCAATTTGTAGGCTTTGGAGGATCCATTGATTTGGCTGCGATTCTGGATTTTGTTGATTCCGGTCATGATTTAATTATCGCGGCAGATACCGATGCATCTGATCTAATCAGAGAAATTTCCACTGAGTGTGGAGTTGATTTTGATGAGGTGTGTATTCGCTATTAGCATTTATCCCAACCCAGAGTAATCTTTAATCTAGATTTTGATTCCGACACTTTTTGTGTCTCTTGGCGGTTTAGTTTGTTTATTTTATGAAAATTTGATTTCTCAATATCTAGGTTGCCTTATTTTTCCGTTTATTTAAAATACTTTTGGGTACAGGACCCGGCATCTTTGGTTACTGATCACACCAAATATGCAGTTTCAGAAACTGATGGAGATCATACCTTGCTTGCTGGTGATGATTTCATCGAGTCAATTGTAATTTTGGGAAGCAAGAAAATTGAGGCAAGTACAAGCTCTGAGACTGTCAATATTAGTCACCCCGTTAGATTTAACACAACGATGCGTTGATAACAGTCTCTACAAGTATTTCAATGAATCATCTACTGTCTCTTTAAAGTGTTTTGAGTTCTTTTAAGTTTTTAGCTCTTGTTGTTTCCCTCTTGTATACTTCATGTTATTGGGATTGAGCCTTGTGCTTTTCAATAAAGATTTCTTACTTACAAAAAAAAATTATTAGCTCTAGGTTATTTGTGTTTTTCAATGGATAATTTTGCACCTCTCTCCATCTTCAATAATTTGTAGCAATGTTTTNAACAATGCACCCTGTCAAAAGAAATTTATCAATGTTGTAGAGTTTCACAGAAATCTCATGATGTCACTTCTCATTCAGTGCTTCTGTAAAGACATCTCTCTGTGATGCATTAGGCTTAAGATACAGCCCATAGAAGCTTTCCTTACTTGAAGTGGCTTTGTGATGACACAAGAATGTTTGTAAGAAGCAATCTGTGGGTTCCTCGTCCTTACTGCTAGATATTACCTTGGGAAATGTTTATTTGTGTTATAAAGTTGCCAAATTTGGTTTTTTTATTGACTTTTGATGGAGTGGGACTTATGTGTGTCTGATTTTGGACGTAGATGAAAGCTTTTTGCTTGCAATAACATAACAGGTTTTTTTTATAGCTTTTTAATTGACAGTGCTATTGCAAAGGATATTTTCATAACATCTAAACAGGTTTGGCTCTTGTTTGTTGCAGGCTAGAAACAATGCTCGGATTTTGATCTCTGGTTCATTAAGTATGTTCAGTAATCGGTATGTACTAGTTGCTAGGTGAACAAGTTTTTCTTGTTGTATGATTATCAAAAAAGTTTTTCTTGTTGTATGCCGCCTGTTGATAATTGTTGGCTTTGCTTTCAGATTCTTCAGATCTGGAGTGCAGAAGGCTGGGAGTCCAACTAAGTGAGAAAACTTTTACTTGCAATTGTTTGGCGAAAGGCTGTATCTATATCAGACAGTTTTGAATTGCAAGGATCCAAATGTCCCAACTATCTTTTCCATGCTAATGATGGTTAATGATACTTTTGACATGCTTGACTTAAAAATTGAAGGGTGTCATTGACCTTGCACGTGAATTTATTGAGAATTCAGCAATTAGTGTGTAATAAAAAATAGAAATATGGATAATTTGCAGCCTATTATAGTAATAACACTCTTTACAAATACTGATAGAGCTGTTGATGCATATGTAGATTATTGTAGACAGGTTTATTTGCCATGATTAAAATGCAAATTTTCATTTTGTTGATGCAGAAAATGAGCGGCTCTCGCCCTCTCTCTCTGAATTTGAATGTCTTTTCCCGCAGTATAATGGGAATAATTATTTTTGTTGCAAACTTGCAAGAGAACTAGGATGTTCTTAATTATGTCTGTGTTTATACTTTATGCATATTCTGTATGATCTGCAGTTCCTTTGCCTTTCAAAAACAAGACTGATTATTGTTATTATTATTATTTTGATGTGACAGACATGAGAAATCGGGTAATGAGCAGTTTTTGACTGAACTTAGTAAATGGGTTTTCCATGAAAGAGGGAATCTCAAGGTCAGCATCTAATTGTAGTACTTATGTTTATTATTTAACTCTTACTTAAGATGTGTTTTGATCAATAGGCTGTGAATGTACAACACAATAAAGCAGGGGAGGCTAATGAACCTGCCATGTATAGGATCAATGATGACTTGGTAATTTTACTTTTAGATTTCGGTGTAGTTTTAGGATACATAAATGAAGATTATTAAAAAAAAGGTGGTGTCTACTTACAATTTGTATCTGTTGAACAGGAATATTCGGTTGAGATTTATGAGTGGTCCGGTAAAACTTGGGAACCATTTGTAGCTGATGATGTTCAGTTGCAGTTTTACATGATGAGTCCCTATGTTCTGAAGACTTTATCAACTGACAAGAAGGTACTCTAATAATTAGTCATGAGTTGCTTGTGATTTCGGTGGCCGAGTTTGTTTGAAGTCTTTTTTTTTTTTGGCCTGAATGAGCACCTCTATTTGTAATTTTGTACTCTTGCAGGGTCATTATTTTACAGCATTCAAGGTTCCTGATGTTTATGGGGTTTTTCAGTTCAAGCTTGAGTACCAAAGGCTTGGATATACGAGCTTGTCCCTGTCAAAGCAGGTATATATAATGTACTTGAGTTATTTAGAGGTAATCATAACTTTAATTGATAATATCAATAGGCATAGCCCAAGCACATGGGTTGTATGTAGGAGCTTAGTATTCTTACAAGTTGGACTCTGTAAAAAAAAAAGAGGAACAGTAGTATTATTACACAGAATTGTATGTAAGATGACTCTCTAAAGCTATGGTTCCTACTATGAAATTTGAAAGTAAGCATGGCTAACAGAGTGTATTTGATGCTGTTTGCTGCTAATGAAACCAGTCACACGTTCAAGTGAAAGAGATCTTATTACCTCCATTTGACTTGTTAGTTTTGAGGTGCCATCCCTTGATATTCCAGTTTTCAGTTTTAATACGTCCTGCATGACCGTTTTGCTAAGAATCTAATGATAACTATGGGTCTTGGTTAATACTTAAAAATGATACAAAATCAGGAGCATGATCTTTGTCTTCTTCACATGATAATGCTTGCTAAGGTGATATTCTGTTACAATTTAGAAGCACCTTTTTTCCCATGTATTTGTAATTTTTGAACTACAGATTCCAGTCCGGCCCTATAGGCACAATGAATATGAAAGATTTATACCGGCAGCTTATCCCTATTATGGGGCGGCATTTTCAATGGTATGAAACATGCTCTCTCTCTCATCAATCTTGTCTATGTATAGTTTTAAGCAACTTACCTCTTCATTTATTTATTTTTCCAAAGTTTCCTTTATTTTTCTTGGTTATGTTGGAGGGGGAGTTAGGATTGTAGGATTCTGTGTGTCTGCCTGCTGGTGTTGTCATTTCTACAGAAGCTGGGGTGTTTTTTCTCCTACTAATGCTATGGTAGTCTAGGTTGGCATTGTCGTAATTCCATTTTGCTCCTTTTAGAAAGGTCTGGGTATAATAAGCACAGCAGGCTGGGACTGGGTTAAATTGGCCTCTGCAGTTTTTTTTTTTTTTTTCCCATTTGTGAAAAATTTACTCAGAACTTGGCTAATTATGCGATTCTTCTAAACCTGGTTCCTGTTTCTTTCCCGTCATTAGCCAGAAACCATTAATTAGGAGTTCCTACTTCATTCTGGTTTTGCGATTGCGTCAGGGTTTGCTGTTTCAATTTTGGATTTGTATACTAATTCTAATATATGTTGACTTTGAAAATAAATGTTGTTGCAGATGGCAGGGTTTTTCATGTTCACTGCTGTCCACCTATACAACAAATAGCTGTAGAATCTTTGGATAGGCGAGACCATATACGTTTGGGGTTAAGAGACCCATTTTTGGTTCGGAAATTTTGTTTTAGGAATTTAATCAATTAGAATGCTTATTCTATTATGAAGCATGAAGACCCCGGCCCAATCATTCTGGCTATATGAGTGATTCAGATGGATTGTTTTTTTGGGTGGCCTTGTTTGGTTATACAGTTCAGATGAGATGGGATGTTATATTTTGTTGAAAGTTGAATAAAATATTATTAGAATATAATTTTTATTTTAGAATTTGAAAAAATTAAATTATTTATTATATTTTGTATGAGAATTTGAAAAAGTTGTAATGATAAGATGAGATTATTTTGTGTATCCAAACTGGCCTGAGTTTCGGTAGGTTTGGGGGGTGAGATGAGAATTTTGTGTTTTGTTTTAAAGTTTAAAATATGATTTTTTAGTTTTGAAATTTGAAAAAGTTAAATTGAAAATTGAAACAGGTAGATTGGGATTTAAAAAAATTGAATTGTTTATTATATTTTGTATGGGGATTTGAAAAAGGTAAAATGATTAGTTGAGATGAGATAAGAATTTTTGAGAATTCTTAGCTCTCAAACTTGCCGAGAGGAGAGAAATTCTTAAAGAATATTTGAAAATTTTCTTTTTCAAATATCACTTAAACATAAAATACTTTTTAATTTTAAATCTTTAACTCTTCAATTTAATTATTACATAATTTTTACAAATTACAAAAGAAAACATAAAAATTAATATAATTTTTTCAAACTTTGAAATAAAAATCATATTCAAACAAATTTTTAATTTTTTAATATTTTAATTCAATTTATTCTCTATTTTTTTTATAACTAAATAACCTAAATTATTTTACAACTATTTATAAATTATTTTATTAATATTAGCATTATTATGAAATATTTCAAATGTCAGTCGGTGTGGTGTACTCTCTCGTATGGAGGATACCAGCTGTTTTATTCCTGTGGTAGCAGCCAGCTGGATACTTTTTCTAGGATTCTAAAGGCATGGTGTTTCGGTTTCATTGCATGAACAATGATTCTGAAGTCGCAAATCTTGATTCAAAGTTGGAAGGCGTTTATTTGGAGTAGACAAAAGTAGAAAAGAGGGCCATTCCATTGAGCTTTGATCTATCTATCTGGTTCTTAAAGTGATCAACATTTCGTTCTGTCAATAATTCGTTTTCGCTTTTGTTTAGAAAAAAAAAAATAATGATAAATTTATACCAATCAAAATCACCGATAAAAAATAAAAAATGATTTATGAATTGGGTTTTTTTTTTTTTTTGGTTATTTTAATTTTTTTCAGATGAGAATTAAGAAATTCTTTTGGAAATTTCTAAGGAGTTCTGAAAAATTCTGATATATAACCGAACGCGGTAGATTTCAGAAAAAGAATTTCCAAGCTTCGGATAATGGAAAAAGAAATTAAGGGAAAAGAAAAGGAAGGAAAAGAGAAATGCATGTAAGAAAATAAACAGTTATGAAGTAGGGCCATACATATATTCTCTTTACATACAGTTCCGCAAATGGGGCAAAACTTAGGCACCAAGTCATCATTTGAATTCCAAGATCAGTTTAAAATTAATAGATATATAACGCTGCGAAACTACTATTCCAATTTCCGTCTACTAGGCTAGCTGTGAGTTGATCTGCCGATCACTGCTTCACAAGTTGCTTTATTCGATTGAAGAACTGCATGCAATTGGGGGTATATTTCATTTCATTTTTCCATCCTAATTAGTCCTACTTTTTGCATGTTGCCTGACAAATACCATCGTAATCGTATGTTTGTGTGTATGTTCTACTTTTTCTAAGGGTTTGATGTTCGACCATTACCCGTTTGAATTCAGATATGAGTTGAGATGGTTTTAGATGAGTTGAATAAAATATTATTAGAATATTATTATTTTTATTTTTAGATTTGAAAAAAGTTGAATTATTCATTATATTTTGTGTGAAAATTTAAAAAAATTATAATGATGATATGAGATAAGTTGGAATGAGTTCTGAATTCAAACAAGATAGTAAAATTAGAACATGTTGGATCTTAAAGGTCATGTGTGTGTCTACAAAGGACTTTGGAAAATTTAATGGGAAAACATTGATGCCTGAAATGATCCCTGAGAATGTCATGAAAATACTTTTTCAGAAAATAAAAAGCCTCTGGCCTTGAGGAGGTAATTGACATGTTTTTAATATTGTGGTATAGGCTTCCCAACAAGTGTTCCCTATAAACGGTACTACTCGTATATCTTTGCGTGCATTTAAATGCTTTATGAGGGAACTTCAAGATTATCCATGAAAATTATATAAAAATAAATCAAAATTATTATTCAAATAAAAATATATCCAAAATGCATAGTCATCGAATAATATATCATTTCTAAGCTGGTGGACTTCCTCGACAATTCATTCGTTAATACCTTAATTTGGTATTCTCCAATCAATGGCGTTTGTATTCTTCCATATATCATGTCATGACTACCGCAGTCTTCAGGCAGAAGCCTCTGCCGCCTTGCACCCTTTTGGTTTCCAGCTGATTTCCCTTCTCTTTGGTTACAGTTGCTTTGCGATTTCAAACTTTCCCTTCTCTCTCTCTCTCTCTCTCTCTCCCTCTCTCCCTCTCATTAATTTATCTAATGCGTGCAAGCTATTCTCAGATCTCCAACACCCCACCACCCCTACACATCTCTTGGTCCTCAACAGTTACAATTCTCCTATAATGAAGCGCTCTTCATTTGCCCTAACTTTTCAATCATCTTCCTAGTTAGTTTATATTGCGTTCCTTCTTTTAAACAAAAGTACCCGTCTCTTATCTCATCCTTTTTCTTTATCGTTTCTAAGATTCTTCTACTTTGATTACTTGCGGAGGTTCCTAGTTCTATCTCCTTTTCTGGGTCTGTTACGTACTTTCTGGTCGGTTTCATAATCTTGAGAAAACCCTCGGAACTTTCGTTTGTGGCGATCGAGTTTGCCAAGTATGAACGTCATGCATACAAAGATTTAAGGTTTTTCTTTTTCTTCTTCTCTTTTTAATGTTGGTTGCATTGGGTTTCATGTTCTCATAGCTAGGTATATTTATTCTAACTATTAGCCGGGAATTAAAGCTGCATGGGATTGCATTTTGCTCATCACGTATTTGTTTTCTTCTAGGAAATCTGCACCCAGAAATTTGGTTCTCATTTTCTCTCTTGGCAAATAATTTGTTTGGTTATATTCATGGTTTCTCCATTGATGTTTAATTTGCTAGCTCCAGCAAAGAAGAAAATCCAGTTAATTTGTTGTTTCCGAGGATAAACACAGGACCTTCAAAAGCAAGCTCAAGGACTGGCAAGGATTCTGAATTGAATCTGGTTCTGTTCATTTCTTGCTTGCTTTAGATCCAAGAATCAAAGCCATGGGAGGCCATATGAGCAAGAAGGCCCCTGAAACTTCCTCCGCTATCAATCTCAATTCCAATTTACAGTACAAAGATGATTTGACATCTTACGAAGCCGCTTGCAGGCTCGACGCAGACCTGCAGTCCTTCGACACCACCCTCCAAGCGCGTACGAATCAGGTCATCAACACTCTTGCGGTGGGAGTGGAAGTGCGAGCCCTTTCATTTGATTCTCTAAGAGAAGTCACGGAATGTCTGTTGGAGATGAACCAGGAGGTTGTTAAAGTTATATTGGAATGCAAGAAAGATATATGGAAGAATCAAGAGCTGTTCGAGCTCGTCGAGGAGTACTTCGAGAATAGTTTGCAGACTCTAGATTTCTGTACGACATTAGAAAAGTGCCTGAACCGAGTTCGGGACAACCAATTGCTCATTCTTGTCGCGCTTCAAAACTTTGATGAGGAAACAGAAGTGGGAGGAAGTGGGTACGCGAGGACATTGCAGGAGTTGAAGAACTTCAAGGCAGCTGGGGACCCTTTTACTACAGAATTCTTCCAAATCTTCGAGTCTGTACATAGGCAGCAGATACACATGCTCGAGAAGTTGCAACACCGTAAGCACAAGCTCGATAAGAAGCTTAAGTACATTCATGTTTGGAGGAAGGTTTCAAGTATGATATTTGTTGCTACATTTGCTGCTGTGTTGATTTGCTCAGTTGTGGCGGCAGCCATGGCTGCTCCTCCACTTGCAGCAGCATTGGCTGCTGCTACTTCTGTCCCTGTGCGTTCAATGGGAAAGTGGATTGAATCCTTGTGGAAAAACTATGAAAATGCTTTGAAAGGACAGAAGGAAATAATTAGCTCCATGCAAGTTGGTACCTATATTGCCATTAAGGACTTGGAGAACATCCGGGTTCTCATTGACAGGTTGGAAATTGAGATTGAGTCACTCTTGCAGCGCGCAGGATTTGCCATTGAGAAAGAAGCTGTGAAGATTGCAATAGAAGATATCAAGAAGAAGCTGGGGATGTTCATGAAAAATGTTGAGGAGTTGGGGGTGCAAGCTGATACTTGCAGCCGGGACATCCGGAGGGCAAGAACTGTGGTTCTGCAGAGGATCATAAAACATCCCAACAACTAAAATTAACATGATGACGATGACAATGATTGAAAACTAATTTATGTCAGAAAATTTATTTATATTTATGGTTTATTATGATGATATTGATGACATTCCTTGATTCTTAAGACTGTATCATGAATCCAGGCTATTGGATTCATGTTTAAGAATATATATAGTGTAAGATTGGTATTAAATTTCACTTGATCTACATGTTTAGGGATCAATTTATATCTAGTTTCTTTTTGGACGGTACATTATCTTTCGATCTTGTCATTGAATGAAACATCACAGATTTTTTGTCAAATATTAGTTTCTTTTCTTGCTTCTATATCCATATCTGTAAATATAATTGGACCAAAAAAAAAAACGATTCTTGCATGCATGGCTCCTATAAATTTAGGTTTGGATATTAAATTGAATTGAGATGAGATGAAAGTTGAATAAAATTATAATAAGAAAATTATAATGATTAGATGAGATGAGTTGAGATCAACTCATTATTCAAACAAAGCTGATAATAATGGTCTGTCTTACATACCTAAGAACTGCTGAGATTGGTCGAGTTTGGTTGTGTTTGTAGCAGCATGGTTTGATGAACCGACATTTTTGTTTTTTTAATTCTTTTTTGGCTCTTACTCCTACTCAACCTAATAATTAAAGTTTACTATATATATATATATTGTATTAAATCTTTGTACAGTTATTGCACTACTATATCTTTTAATTATTATCTAAATAAAATCATCTACAATTCCGTATACGCAAGTATATTCTCGAATGACATAGAACTTATATGTGATTGAATAGTTTCTAACACAACATGGGGCTCGAAGGTTGTGCCATTATAGGACTACATAAATATTGTACCTAAAAGGTCTTGCTGAAGGAATGATCCGAACCGAAGTCTATGCTTTTTACGGGGGTGGTGAGAGTATGGTGAAGTGGAGAGAGGAGCAGTGTCTTGATATCTGTGATCTCCTTTTAACCAGCTAAAACAAAGACAGTTCATGGGTTCATGAATCATTGATTGTAAGTCAATTATAAACAAAAATGAATGAAAATCATAGCAAGACGTTTTATGCAAAAACTTGTGACATCAAAAGATACTTTTTTTGGATTCGTAACTGATGATTGGTTATAAAACATGAGAGACTTTGACAAACATGATAAAAGTTTAGGTAAGAGGAAATAATTTGAACACACTTTTATTAAAAAAATATTAGGCAAATTTAAAATATATGTGAAACGAATAATGTTAAGAATAAGTTTTAAATGTATACGTTTTGCACAAGATTTCATTAAAAAAAAATTGAATTCTTTACATATTTTTATAACAGAATATCAGCGCAAAATTCATATATTTAAAATTTGTATATATCATTATTGGAGAATCATTATTGATTATACAATAGTAATTAAGTCCCGTTAATTAGATTTTAAGATGAATTAAGTTCTTTATAAATAATATTGAACTGAGATGGTTGAGTGAGTTTTGTGAAAATCACTTAAAGATAAGTTTAGATGTATTTAAATATTAAAATGAGTTAAAATGTATTTATAAAAAATTAAAAAATATTGTGAGTCTCAGGTGTAAAGATGTGTTTAATTGAAAAAAAATGTGAGTCTCACGTATAAAGAAATTTTGAATTAAGCGATGTTTAATAATTTAAAAATTGATTATTTAGATATTATTTAATTTAAACTTAATCTACTTTTAAACTGACTCTTCAAGTTTCAAAACGCCTTAAGATTATACAATAGTACTTGAAATAGATATTATGTGAAGTACACGTCACCTGGCAAAACGAAGCGTCGCCCCAAACTTTGCTCCAGATATATGGTTGGTTGATAACAATGAGGGAAAAATAAAAAAGAGAAAAAAATCTGCTTGTTGGATAAACTGAACAGCCATGGTCGTTATGGCTCACAGTTCAGTTATGAAACTGTGAGAGACTCAGTTCCCTTATCCCCACCACAATGGAGGCTTTAAGCCTCACCAAAACCACAAGCCCACCTCTATCCAAGACCCTTTTCCGCGAATCCCATCTTCTTCGGTCCACCTTCAAACCCCAACTTATTCCATGCGGTGTCAAAACTCGGAGTCTCCACCGTTCAAGAAATTTCTCATTCACCTTCACTTGCAAGCTGAAGACCCCTCAAGATATCACGAACAATGAGAAGAGCATATCCAAGAAGATTGTGCTATCTGAGGTGGCGCCGCCGCTGGGAGAGGAAGGCGGTAAAGGTACCGGAAATGGGAAGGCTCCAGTAAAGTCAGGGCGTGGAGGTGGTGTGATGGGGTTGGTGAAGAAGTTTCCCAGAAAGGTTCTGGCGATTTTGTCTAATCTGCCTTTGGCTATTGGAGAAATGTCCACTGTCGCGGGGCTAATGGCCCTGGGTATGTTGTGTGTCTAAATCTTCTTCTTCTTCTTTTGATTCCATTTTTTCTATTTTTGGAAATTGAGTACGGTTGGGGTATATACACTGTGGTTAAAAGCTTAGAAAAATTCTTCCATTTCCTTCAATTTTTGTCTATATAAATTGATGATCGCTTAAAGGATGCCATTTTGTGACTGTAAACTTGGTGTCTATATAAATTGACGATTGCGTAAATGTTGCATTTTGTGACTGTAAATTTGGTACATGACCAGAAACTACATGCTTTCATACTTTCCAGCTTCATGTGTACACAAACCTTTAAAATGCCTTGGCTTTTGCAAATGATATTTTAGGGCAAAAAGAGATGGCCCCTTTATCATATTGCTTTGGCTTCTTATATTGCTACTTGCTAGTATTATCTGAAATAGTGACCTGATGCATTATAGTTAAAAACGGGTCTTGTCTGTATCCAATGCTTCTGCAGGTACTGTTATTGATCAAGGTGAAGCTCCAGGCTTCTACTTTCAAAGGTTCCCTGAAGACAGTCCTGTATTGGGATTTTTCACTTGGAGATGGATTCTCACCCTTGGGTTTGACCACATGTACTCGTCTCCCATTTTTCTTGGAACATTGGCTCTGCTGGGTGCGTCACTCATGGCCTGCACTTACACAACACAGATCCCCCTGGTTAAGATTGCAAGAAGGTCTGATTGAATCAAATTCTCATAGTTGTATCCTCTTTGGCTAGGAATGGGGACACTTTTTCAATCTCGAAACTTCATTGAAATATGCAGATGGAATTTTTTGGACTCGGCCGAGGCTATCCGCAAGCAGGAATACTCAGACATTCTGCCCCGAGCAACAGTTCAAGATATAGGTGTTCTTCTGATGGGATCAGGATATGAGGTAATACTCTTATGATTGGTTGGTTCGTTTCCTTAATCTTGTTCACTTTTGCTTTTAATTCTGGTGCAAGTTATTCTATTCCATACATTCATCCCCATTGTGTGTAGATACAAGAGTTCATGCATGTTCTTTTTGGTAGACTTGCATTTACCAGGACAGGATGTGAAGTTCTAGAATACCTTTTATTTGCAATACCTTGCATACAATCCAATGTTTGGTTGCTGTAGGTTTTCTTGAAAGGACCGTCCTTATATGCCTTTAAGGGGCTTGCTGGTCGATTTGCCCCTATTGGAGTACATTTAGCAATGCTGCTGATAATGGCTGGTGGAACTCTTAGTGCAACTGGGAGCTTCAGAGGTTCAGTCACAGTTCCGCAGGGGCTGAATTTTGTTGTTGGAGATGTCTTAGGCCCAAGTGGGTTTCTGTCTACTCCAACCGAAGCTTTCAATACCGAGGTTCATGTCAACAGATTCTACATGGATTACTATGACAGTGGAGAGGTAGATATCAATTTTGTTTTGCATCAGTGATAATCCATACAGGGGAAAATAACCTGCTGCAAGTTTTAATAATTCCTCGTATAAATCATTTGATCAAAGGCTTCCTGGAGATCTCCCATAAGTGATTATCTGTTGTTTTTACAATCACTATGTATTTCAGTGGGAATTTCCAGAATGTCTTTAACGCAAAGGATGTGGGTTAGTGGGCATTCATCACTCTTATTGTGATCGAGCCTTAAAGCTTTATTATGTAGTATGTATAATGTTCCTTAAGCAATCTTGTAGTGATGACATCTCCTCTCTCTATGATTTATTTTCTCTGGCTTTATAGGTGTCACAGTTTCACACTGATCTTTCACTGTTTGATCTTGATGGGAAAGAGGTAACGAGGAAAACCATTAGCGTAAATGACCCTTTAAGGTATGGCGGGTTTACTATATACCAGACAGATTGGAGTATTTCTGCACTCCAAATACTCAAGGACGATGAAGGACCTTTTAATCTGGCTATGGCACCTCTAAAGGTCAATGGAGACAAGAAGCTTTATGGGACCTTCTTACCAGTAGGAGATTCTGAATCTCCTAATGTAAAGGGAATGTATGTATTTCTCTATTAATGAATATGCTAATCCTTCCAACGTTAAGGGAATGCATGAACATTGTGAGCAGAGCCATGCTTTTTTCCTTTTTCAGTATTTCCCTCCAGTCTAATTTCTTTATTCCCCTTTTCACTGGAAATCCAGATCAATGCTTGCTCGTGATCTACAATCCATTGTACTATACGATCAGGAAGGAAAATTTTCTGGAGTTCGACGCCCAAGCTCGAAGCTCCCAATTGACATAGATGGTACAAGAATTATTATCGTAGATGCCATTGGCAGCAGTGGCCTTGAGTTGAAGGTGATGGCTCAAAATAACTCTGGTACTAAACCACGTTGGATTTTCCTTGACTGCTTTTTTTTGTTTGTGTTATAACTATTTGTGGTTTCATCTCAGACTGACCCTGGGGTGCCAATTGTTTATGCTGGATTCGGTGCTCTAATGCTCACGACTTGCATCAGCTATCTATCTCATTCACAGGTAAAATTTATGTTTACTCGATAGAGATTGGCTCTGCATGTAATCACAACCCTCAATAGTTTCTGTTTAGGTTCTTAATGATGTTATATCTGGTCATGTTGAGCTGGCCATGCATATTATTTGCATTCACTTTACATCTGAAAACGATGCCTTTAGTACTAAACCAATGTTGGAATGCAGGTCTGGACTTAAAATGGTAACAAACACAAATAAATCATATGCCCTGCATTGTAACTTTTCTAATGTAAAGATGCACAAATGCTTATTAACTAAGAACTTGTAGATTCAACAATGGCTTCCAGTTTATTTATGCTCGCTCATGTGATTATATTTTCTTCCCAAAAGGTTTGGGCCGTACAAGATGGAACAACCGTTATTGTTGGAGGAAAAACTAATCGGGCAAAGGCTGAATTTCCAGAGGAGATGAATCGCTTGCTTGATCAGGTTCCTGAAATAGTTGAGTCATCTCTTTCCAAGGAAGCTGACAGAATTAGTGGCTAGGTTATCATTGAAGAAAATACAGTGGATTTGGATAGAACTAAGCAAAAACAACAAAGGGAGGAAGATAAAGATGAGCAGTAAACGCAAACAGAGGCTACGAATGCTGTGGATAAATAAAAGCAAATGCAAGCAGGGGCTGAGGTAGAGGTATACAGAAAGCTAATAAACAAACTGAATATTTATCGATCTTGTAATTTGAATTATTATTTATTTTCCTGATGATAATCTCTCGGACTCTTTGTAACCGACATCCTTGAATAATTGTAAGAAGTTATATTTTAAAGTGACATTAGCCAGGATCCAAGGCCCCAAGTCACAAGATTTTGTACCAGTCTTTCGCTGCCAGGTTTTTATATATTGTTTTGAGATGCCAAAACAATCTGCATGCAAGCATGCATCTTTTCATCAGGATAAAACGATTTACATCTTAGAATCTTGTGCCACATAAAAGCAAAATTTTCTCCATCCCTTAATCAATCCTCGAGGGTCTGAATAAAATACAAAACAGGGGAAAAAAAAGAACCAAATGGGCAATTCCAACCAGGTCATTGGGTCACTGGGAGACCTTTCAGCATAAAAAGAAACAAACTTTCAGTGAAAAGTAACTAATGATTTAAGTTTGTTCGGAAGGCAATGTTCCAAAGCAACAAGAGCTACCGCAAAAACACTGCAAACCATTAGACCTTAGCCTGATTTCACCATAGCTAAAAGTAAGCTCTTCATTTTCTTGTATTTCTCTTGAAGAAAAGAAGCAAAGGCGGGGCAGCAAAGATCCCGAGCTTCTCACCAGTTTTGTGGATAAATTGCCACCATCACATGAATGGTTGATGAATCGTGCAACATTTCCTACGCTCGTGGCATCGATGTTAATTCTCAGACATGCCTTTCCAGATGGAAGATGCTCTCTCAAAACCAAGAGAGCAGAAGTAAAATGGCCACTTGATGATGATGCGAGTCCATCATACTTTTGTTGCCGATTGGTCGCCTCTTTGGTAGTCAAAACTTCACCCGCATACTCGCATACAAACCGGCCTTCCTCGATGAATTGGTCAGCATACAAACCCCAGCCTTTTCTCCTATCCCTCACGATCTTCAAGCGCAAAGAAACCCCTCTCTGAGTCGACCGATTCCCACACTCCAACCCGCAGTCGCAACTCGGTCCGCACTCGCTCGACACATCCAACCCATTGAAATCAATACATGGACACCCAACTTGGTCGTCACACTTCTTGCAATCACACCCGGATACACTCTTACCCGAATCGTCTACCAAGACCAGCCCTTCCACAGGGAGTCGACAGATCGAGTTGTTGGGTCTAGCAGTAAACCCCAAGCCCCAAGCTTGGCGCTGGAATTGCAATGAAAATGAAGGGAGCATCTGTGAAGCGGTGTAGATGAAGTAGGCATAAGGGTGATTATCAACGGTGTTGCGGAATGGGATGGGGAGGTTCTCGAAGGATCTGGAAGCGTCGGAGGATCGGCGGAGAGTGATAGATTTAGAGATGTGATATAGGGATTTGGAGGTCAGAGAAACATTGGATAGTTCTTGTGGGGTTAGCCATGGGAGGACTAGCTCGAAGCATTGGAGGAAAGATCCAGCTGGGTTTGGCTCTTCTTCTAGTTTCAGGTGTTGGTTGGCTTCGCAGCGTTTCCTGGTTCCTAGTGGCCGCATGGAGATGGATCGAGAGTGACTCTCTCTCGCCCTCTCTCGTTTCTGGCGGACAGCTCTGTTTGTTAAATGACCAAATGTCTCCTGAGTCCTGACCTGAAAGGAAGAATTCTCCTTCCCTTTTTTGGTTACAGGAATAACGTGTTATTGAGCGAGACGCATCAAAACTTCCTATTTTTTCCATCTAAATATTTTACACAATTTTTTAGATATAGACGATTTATCCACCTCACATTCCTAAATGCTCAATAATAGTGTGGATCTACAGAGTGTTTAGTTTAGAAAATTGTAAAACATACCGGACATTTTCATGATTAATGTACACTATACATTGTATTATACACCAGTACCATGATTAAGAGGGGATACCCAGACCAAAAAGGACTGAAAATAGTTAGAAATCCACAAAAAGGGTAATATTCTTCATAGATATGTTTCGAAAAACAAAGCAAGCCAGCAGAGTTTCGCTTCTCTCACTAATGAATGCCCCTGCCCCTGCATTCCCTTCCCAGGATATCTTCAAAGGGTGATCTTAAAGACAACATCTACAAATTATGTACATAATTCAAAACTTCAGAACCTGATGCTGCCACACTGGAGCACTAGGTTTATATTATCAATTGAGAAGCTCTGAACATTTCAACCCCAACGTAAAAATTATAATGTTATCGGGTACAACAGGGCCTTATAACATTGATCCTTTATTTATACATCTCTTTAGTTGTGTGTTGTAACAACAATACTCTCCGGCTGATGTTTAAATCTGGACCAACCTAATTTACACTAGTTGCAAGGCCTCTTCACGCTTGATGTCGAATACCTTGACAAGGACATCCTCCACAACCTAGTTAATCCAAAATGACACAAAGATTGTCACTTCTATATCCGATAGCATTAAAAATTTGGCACAGCAGTAATGCAAGTTGACCTAGCTCAAAATGGGATTTCTAGCTTCAGAACACCATTTGCCTGTTAAAAAAAAAGAAATTACCTTATCCGGAGTAGAGGCACCAGATGTTACACCAATTGTTATGGGACCCTCTGGCAGCCAGTTTTCCTTCTCAACCAACTCCCCATGCTATCACAAATTTATGGTAAGATAATTCGAAGACAAATTATTTATAAGAAAATGAAAGAACAAAAAAGAAGAAGTAAAACAAGAAAAGATTCGGAATCCAAAATCAGTAAAAAATAATCGAACTCTATCCATTGGCACTTACATTCAGCTTAAATGAGATTTTTTTCCCAGGACCTATTCTCTGCTCGCTATCAATCCAATATGAGGGGATTCCACGGGCCTCTGCAATCTCTTGCAGGTGTGAGGTATTGCTTGAGTTCCACCCACCAATCACCAACATAAGATCTAGCTTTTCATCTACCAGCTTATACATTGCATCTTGGCGCTCCTGCAAATGAAATATGGGGATGTTACTCATGTCAGTCGGTTGGTCGTGACTGGTGAGTGGCTAATGGGGATTGGAAGAAATATTTTTTCTCTTCCTTTATTGTATTATAGTATAGCTAACAAGGCGGGATGGGGAGTAGATGGAGATGATGTAAAGAAAGCAAAACCATGACACTAGGGTAAAGAAACTTACTTGAGTGGCATCACAAATGGTATTGAAGCTTATGAAGTGCTCATTAATGTTTTCCACTCCATACTTGCGCATCATTGTCCTCTCTACTAATTTTCCTGTGAAATTGTATGACATATTCTATTGGGTAAGTGGAGATTTTTATAAATATCACAAATAGTTCCTTCTTCTAAAAATAAACCTGAAATAGCAAAACTAANCCTAGCTTCATAAGCAATTTGGACAGCCCGCTCAACGCCCCAGCAAAAACCGTAAGCTTCCGCCAGTTTCACGGTAACATTTCCCCATGTATACTCATTTCCATTTTCCTTCAAAGTCTTTATGATGTCACCTGAAATTTCCACAAACAAAACACACCAATCAAAGCACCAAAAAGTAACAACGTATTTAAAAGCCACATTTATCTACGAACAAAATCATACAAGGACTGTATGTCTATATAAAGGGACCACATGATTGGCTATTAAATTTAGACTAGAGTTCAAGAACAAAACAAAAAATGGTAAAAGCAAAACAAAAGCTCCGTTTGGCTGAGGAGAAACCAAAATAAGTGAATAAAAGAAAGAAGCCAAGTACTGATTACTTTCCTCGTTCGAATTTGCGGCGAAAAAATCGGGTGTCGTACGTAACTACATTCATTTGAAAATTGTCCCCTTTTTTTTTTCACGTAACCAAACAGGAGAATAGTTAAAAGGTTAGATTTTCATTTTCTTATTCTTTTGATAATTGTTTTCTGGGGAAGCAGGATCTTTGGAGCTCAATTTCATCAAAGAAAAAAGAAACTCACTGGTGTACTCGCGGTTCATGAGTTCCAGAGTCTCCTCCTTGTGACCGAAGCCTTTCCGATTATAATTTTTGC
Source organism: Pterocarya stenoptera (assembly GCA_003123785.1). Classification (NCBI taxonomy): domain Eukaryota; kingdom Viridiplantae; phylum Streptophyta; class Magnoliopsida; order Fagales; family Juglandaceae; genus Pterocarya; species Pterocarya stenoptera. The sequence continues at coordinate 74,334 of QEOT01006825.1, forward strand.
TCCTCGTCAAGTTCTTCCTGAACACCTTCGCGTCGAAGTCGGAGTCCGCCGACACCGAAGAAGGCGAAGACGTAGAGGAAGAATCCCCGGCGCACCGGACGGAGAGAGGCCTCCTGGAATTAAGAGCTCGGGGTCGGCTGAGGCTCTCCGGCGAGAAGAGTTCCGTACGAGTGGGGATACGGCAGAGTTGTAGAGAGATCGCCATGGAAAGAGAGAGCGCACGATAGCAGAGTGATGGCTTGGAGAGTGGTATGTGCACCAGTAGGAGGTGCGCACTTTATCCCAACTCATGAACCTTGGTAATACATTTTGGCGTTTTCTGTAGTGGGATCCGACCGATGGATCGTTGTTCAGGATTCGTGAACAAACCACATTCTTGGGTCATGTGAAATTACAACCAACACCATTCTTATTTCCCTTTTAATATTTTGGTTAGTCACTTTTATTATTATTATTTTTTTCTAATCAAGCAAGTAAGTTTTATTAGAGAAGATAATATAAGAGGAGGGAGTGAGGTTCTTCAACAAACACTTCAAAATAATAATAACAGTATAAAGTGATAGATAAAAAAAAAAAAAATTTACGATTAATTTATTAATTTTCACTCACGTTATATAAAGAAGATGCTATCTTAAAAGATAAAAATTAGCTGTTCGTAAAAAATTACGAACAATAAAACTATTGTTGATAGTGGTGAAAGTAATAGGTACACTGTTACTTATTATTTTGAGATGATTTTTAAAGAGACTAGCAATCCCTTCTTCAAGATCACAATTCAGAAAAAATGATAATATAGTGAAAAATTTAACATAAAGTGGATTGATTTGCTGACAATGATCATTTGCATTCTTGCACTCCTGTAATGTCGCGTGGCAGCCAACATATTCTCTCTTATTTCATTTTGTCATATTGGATTGTATGCGTTCTCACGTCTTAAATAATTTTATACGATTTATGTTGAAATTCAGGATTGGGTTGGATACGATACAAATCATCTCATATGGGCTGTACGGTTGAGATATTTTATACATCCAAATGGTGAAACCTATATATATATATATATATTTCATGTCTAAGTTTTCAACGGATGTAATTAAAATAGGATTTTGCTATACAATTTTCATCAAATTTTATATTCTATATTTTTTTAAATTTTTAATTTTTTTAATTTTTTTTAAATTTTATTCCTTTTAAATTATTTCAAAATTTCTATTTACTATTCATGTAAAAAATATTTGATAAAAAAAATTTAAAAAAAAAATATAAAGTGTAGAGTATAGATAAATTATAAAAGATTCTGAAGATGTTTTTATTAAAATATGACATTAAATAGTTAAATTCTTACATTAAACCATAAAATCTGACTAAACACTGAAAAAGCTACGTCGGGTCTCACTGACCCGTCGTCCTCCTTTTTTTTTTTTTTCTTCCCATCTCATTTTGAAATCATCTTCAGTTCATACGCCCCTGGACCTTCCCCTCTGCCGAAACCCACTGTTTAACTCTTGAAACCAAAGCCATCCCCACCGCAATAAACCACCCCCGTGCTGGGATCCAGAGACCGGAATGGTCATCAATAGTGACAAACACTGGGCCCATTCTCTTAGGGTAAGCAGTTATCTCCTCTAGCTGAACAATTGGTTAGTTAGTTAGAAATTATTTTTTTACGTGTAGTTAACCATATAGAATAATAATACTGCCGATTTGTTTGTGTTAGGCGAAATCACAGTGGAAAGTTTTTCGCACCACTGGCTGCCCAAAGTATGTGCAGCCCTGCACCATTTTCGGGGCGTCGGTAGCCATTGGGACACTCAGGCACGCGTCGATGCACCCACTCCCAACTAGTGATGATGAGCGCCAGCTTGATGAAGATTTGCGCCGACGCATTAATGTGGGCAATCGAAATGGTGTGGGTATGGACAGTGCTGATATGGACAGCTTGATGGGGGTTGGGCAATCATCCTTTTCTTTGGGCCAGAACAAACATCGTCGAAATAAAGGGGGGACCACGCAGTTATAGCAAGAGATGTCCAACTGCCTGTCGGAGATAGCTTGGACTTCCATAGCAAGATAGAAGCGCTATGAGGATCGGGATGACGCATCAGGTTCGAAGCGTAGCAGGGGCACACCTAGTTCCAAAAGCGATGCCCATTTTGATCACCACACTCAGTGTGTTAAATTACTGCAAGAGTTGGATCCTCCCCTGCCCGATGATGTTTTTCTCCATGCTTACAACGCATTAATGGTGAGCAAGACTCATATAGGCTTCTTGGCATTGGATGCACAACACAGGAGGATGTGGGCTATGAGCCTTTGAGGAGGCATTGACAGTTTGCTACCTGATGACTGCTGAATTAAGGGTATATTTCTAGTTTTAAATTTTGGGTTATCAACAGTGCAGCATTTTGTTGGAACGCTGCACCTATGTATGGGTTTCGATTAATTAGATGCTCTTTTTTATGGAACAATTATCTATGTTTGTTATCCATATCAAATTCCTATCTATGTTTGTTTGTTATAATTAATGAGTTCCTCAAAACTTGCATGGTGTGGCTCTTTAAGAACTGTTGTATATGATTGATTGTTGTTATAATTGGAATATTGGAGATTTGAAGAACTGTTGTTATAATTGGAATGGAGGAAGTTTTTGTCGAGCAGTATTTGTGTGTATGAAGATTTTTGTCCTGGAAAGTTTAAGAACTATTGTTCTGGTAATCTACCGGAGATTTTTGTCCATAGAGGAGTAGCCATTGTCTGTGCTATGCAAGAGACAAAGCGCTATTTTTTAATTAGGGGTCTGGTGGGGTTAATAGGGGGACTCTATTGCCCATCTACCTTCCATCATCAAAACGAAAGTCCGTTTTATGAAGGCAGAAATTTTTGTTTTGGAATATATGGAATTTTATATTACAATATTCAATTTTATTTTAATTCATAATTACACCACAAAATATTTCAGTTTTTTTAATAGATAGAATAATCAATAAGTCATAATTAGAATAATATATATTCAAAAATGAATTGATATTTTTGTGAGTGTTGAATAGTTGTTAATTTTGGAGTTTTATTAGGAAATTCGAAATTAAAATAGTGGGGAAAAAAATCTAAAAATATTTTAATACATATAATTATCTATTACAATCATCAAAATTATTCTAATATTTAATTACAAAAAAAAAATTCGATTTTCCAATATATAGCAAAATAAATATGTCATAATTAGAAGAATATATTTTAACAAAAAAAATTCAATTTTTCAGATTATAGAGTAATTTCGTCCAATAATTTCAAAATATATTATGAGATTTTAATTTATTTATGATAGATTTTTTAATTACTCATTTATTAATATATACATAACTATTACTCAAAAAATATCCAATGATTTTCAATCATTAGTGGACCCATCTTTTTATTAAATTTTAAAAAGTTAAAACTATCTTAGCTAATCTCACTATCCAAATATATACTTGTTTACAAACTATCTCAGCTCGTCTTAACTCAAAAATCTCACTACTATTCAAGACATCTCATCTTATCTAAACTGCGTAATCAAACGAATCCTCAATCCAATCATAGATGATTAAGATTTTGTTTAGTTTTACAAACTATCTCATTTCATCTTAATATCCAAATACTATTTAAATATAAACACATTTCAATTTTAGATTTTTTTACTTTTTTATCTAATCATTGTCTAATCATTACAATTTTTCTAACTTTCAAACAAAACGAAAAAAAAAAAAATAACTTTTTTAAATTTACAAAATAAAAATATTTTTATTTTATAATATTTTTATTCATTTTTTCCTCTTATTTTTTAAAATTTTATAAAATATCTTAATTCAAATAATTTTACTATTATTCACAAACTATCACTACTGTTAACATATTTATCATCTCATATTTGCAAACGAACCTATACATACATGCCTTTAATGGCAACATCACAAAACTTAACTACGATAACATCAACTATCTTGAAAATGTTTTTGAAAACGTAATATATATCAATCACTTGAGAATTTTTAAGTAGATTGACATATATTATATTTTGAACTCAGAATTCAAATATGAATTCATGTTAGATTATTAGGGTATGTTTAGACGTTGAATTGAGTTAAATTGAAATGATAAAATATTGTTAGAATATTATTTTTTAATAATAATATTTTTTTAATTTAAAAAAATTAAATTATTTATTATATTTTATATTAAAATTTAAAAAAATTCTAAAATTTATTAAAATTTATAGTAATGATAGAGTCTATAATATGACATATTAGATTTGAATGAGGGTCTATGGCTTTCGATCATCTCAATCCCTCCTATCAGATTCTTATTTAGTACGGTGTTATTATAGTCACGCCCAAGTAAAAGCCACCTCCAATTAATCCCTTCTACTATTTTTCAATAAAAAAAAATCTATATCTTAAAAATATTTCCATAACGTATCATGGATGTCTTTACTCTTTACTAATCAAATAACAATAAATACACAAAGTAAAGCATACATATTTTTTTTTGTCCACAGAAACGTCTCAAAGCGTGAAAAAAGAAAAAAAAAAAACAAAACAAAACAAAATTTCCATAATCCAATAAAAAAATTTGAAGATTTATTATTTATCATCTTACACACTAAATTTATTTTTATTTATTTTAATTTTATTTATCTTATATTAATTAAAATTTTTTACTCATTACTCATACATAATAAAAATAAAATAAAAAAAATAAAAAATCATGTATAAATTTGCGGGACCCATCATATCTAGATGGAGTGGATCGAGTGTTGCACAACTCCGCGGCTAAAACAGCACCACAGCATAATATACAGTTTCTTTTCTCTACAATTTTCCAAAAACATTCCCTGGCAATGGAGGGTTGCTCTCTACAGTCACCGGCTGTAACCACTATACCATCTTCGCTATTCCCTAGTAGCTTCATTGAGAAACCTTTTGTGCATGGCCAAGTCCTCAAATTTCGCAATTCAAAGGGGTGCTCAAATGCCAGAAAGCTCAAATTTCTTAGTACCAGAGCTCAAGCTTCAGGTATATGCTTAATTCTCCCACATTTTATCAACTTGTGAAATGGGTATGCTCAAATTTAACCAAGACTTTGACTCCTTTGTTTTGGGTTGTTATCTGTCTTATATAGTTTTGATCTTTTGATCTCGTATCTATCTCCCTATGCCATGAACGGATGGGCTCCTGGTTTGGATAGTGAGATGAGATGAGATGGTTTTAGATAAAAGTTAAAAGTTAAATAAAATATTGTTAAAATATTATTTTTTAATATTATTATTGTTTTGTGATTTGGAAAAATTGAATTGAGATTTGAAAAAGTTAAATTGTTTATTATATTTTGTGTAAAAATTTAAAAATATTGTAATGATGATATGAGATAGGATGAAACACTATCTGAATCCCAACTAGGCAAGTTTTCATCATAAAAACGTAGTGAAATTTGGCATCATGTTTTCCAATTCCACCCACTGCTTTAGTTGCCTTCGAGTTTCAATTTCTCAATCGGCCCATATAAAGTTGTTGACCTTTCACAGCAGACGTGTGCAAGATATCATAGTGGTAACATGGTGGTGGGAAGGAAGTTATTGGCCCTTGAGCATTACGTGAAGTCATACTATGGGAGGAGGAGGGGGCAATTAATGTGTATATATTCTACAGAGACGTGGAATATTTTTAAATAATTAGGGAAAGTGTAAAGCTTTGGGGACGGTGTTTAATCATGTCAACGAATAGAAAACTTATGTAATTTCAATTAAAGAAAGTTTCGAGGGTGCGGTGCACGAGACCGGAGTTTACTTTGCTGGGTGGGTCCGAAGGGCCCTGCCTTGAAGAGATTCCCCGACCAAAAAAAAAAAAAGAAGAAGCAATGAGGAACATCATTTGGTCAACTGCAACTGTACTGTTCAACCTGCGACTATGCTTTTGTAGGAAGGTGCTGAACTACATAAATGCTTGGCATGTGTGTGTGTGTTTAGTAACTAACTTGACCTGTTAACTAAAGGGAGACTTTTTTTCATTCCCTCTTGTGCCGCTTCCCTTCCACCTTAGGCTTAGGGTGTGCCAAAACATAGTTGTCTTTGCATATCATTTGATTGTATATTGTTTTCTATGGTTTTCCTACAAGGCACAGCAAAAGTCAGGTCAGAGGCAGTTGAAGCACTTCCAAAGAAAAAAGATTTGAAAGATGATGATCTTGTCTTTGTTGCTGGTGCCACTGGTAGAGTTGGCTCACGCACTGTGAGGTTGCTTTCTGCTTTCAACTCAACTCTATATAAATTATCATTCAACAGGATGCCTGATTTTCAAAAGATGTTGAGCTTTCATGATGTTTTTCAGGGAACTTTTGAAACTTGGGTTCCGAGTCAGAGCTGGTGTGAGGAGTGCACAGAAAGCAGAAACTCTTGTGCAAGTACAAGTTTAATTGTTAATTATATTATTCTACTACCACCCTTTTTTCTAAAATATATCGGTATTGAGAAACTAATAATCCATTGCAGAGTGTTAAACAAGTAAAGCTATATGTGGAAACTGCAAGTGAAGGAACTCAGCGTAAGAAAAAAAAGCTTTCAGTGTTTCACTTTCTTATTACATGTAGATGCTATTATATTTTGAAACTTAGGTTGGATATGAATATTTCCCTTAACAAAATCTACTCCTATAGCATATAACAGGTTGTTTTTGGTCTTTAGCCCAGCTGTAGAAAAGCTTGAAATTGTGGAATGTGACTTAGAGAAACAAGATCAGATTGGACCAGCATTAGGCAATGCATCTGTGGTTATATGCTGCATCGGTGCCAGTGAGAAGGAGGTCTTTGATGTCACTGGACCTTATCGGATTGACTACCTGGCCACCAAAAACCTTATTAATGCAGGTGAGTGAAGATACTGCTGCTTATGGCTTTTCATGGTTCAAGTATTTTGTCTTAACACCAATCATGGTTTCATATTTTTGCAAGTTCTGGCTGAAATCTCAATAATATTTCATTCTGTCGGACACAAAAGAAATTTACAGAACAAAAAAATAACCTACAAGCAATTGAATGCAAGATTTTCTAATTAATTAGTTGTTCTTAGTAAATCTTGTTAAGAAATTTTTGTTTTCCTCTTGCGGAATGCTGCTTAGACCTGCCAAATTCTGCACGGTATCACGGGACAATTTTGGGTTAAATAACTTTGAACTAGTGAGTTCTAAATCGCCTGAACCTTTTGCAATTAGTTTTAAGTCAAACACATGATTTTAAGTTGTCTGAACTTTGGAGAGTTAAGCCCTGCTTGTGAATTATGAAGTTCCAACTTTCCTTGGACTTGGCCTGGAATGGGCTTCTGAACTCAGGCAGGGCCAAACAACAGTTTTATAGTCTTCTTTGTTTGCCTTAAAATCTGTGATTTGGGGTGATGGGTTGAAAAATGTGGTGTCAGTTGCTTTTTCATTTTGTGGACAAAAGTTGACTATGTTAACCAATTATTTTTTGCTTAAGCTTAAAAATGCTAGAAATTTTATCACTTATTTCACTGTGCAGCAACTATTGCAAAAGTTAAACACTTCATTTTGCTTACCTCACTGGGAACGAATAAGGTTGGGTTTCCTGCTGCTATTTTGAAGTAAGTCTGGAAGCTTTCCTCCTCACAGTTTCCAGTATGTTGATTAGCTCAGTATCAAAAAAAGAGAACCATTCTGTACTTTCTTAATCGTTAGATTTATTTTATTGATGGTCTTTATCTTCTGCTTCTATAGTTTGTTCTGGGGAGTCCTGATATGGAAAAGGAAGGCAGAAGAAGCACTGCTAGCCAGTGGACTTCCCTACACTGTTAGTGTTAATAGTACTAACTGCTGAAAAGTTTGGTCACATATGGTGTTTTTGGTGTTTTATTACTCATTTAATAGTCTTCTTCAGATAGTGAGACCTGGAGGCATGGAGCGGCCTACTGATGCTTACAAGGAAACTCATAATACTACCCTCTCTCAGGAAGATACTTTATTTGGTGGCCAGGTGTCAAACCTTCAGGTATTCTTTCCATGCAATTTTTTAGAAGGTTGCGATAAAAACTTAGCTCTGATCAGAACTCCCAATTGCTTGTTACGTTTATTTTTTATTACCGATAACTCTAGTATCATTCAATCTGTTCAGGAGTGTTAAGATATAAATTAAATAAGAAAATCTATCTCTTTCCACAAGCTAAAGCTTTTGGAATAAGTAGTGATTTCACATGGTATCAGAGCAGATGTCCTAAATTCAAATCCCAATTTTACACTTTACCACATTTAATTAGATATTCCATGTGTTGGGTCCATTCATTGAGGGGGAGTGTTAAGATATAAATTAAATAATAAAATCCATCTCTTCCCACGAGTTTAAACTTTTGGAACAAGTAGTGATTTTATATGATATCAGAGCAAAGGTCCTGAATTCAAACCCTAACTCTACACTTTACCCCATTTAATTAAATATTCCACATGTTGGGTCTACTCATTGAGGGGGAGTCTAGCCCACACGTGAGGGGTAATGTTAAGATATAAATTAAATAATAAAATCTACCTATTCCCATAGCTTAAGCTTTTGGGACAAAGTGATGATTTCACAAGGAGTATCATCAATTCATTCACGATTCAATCGGTGTTACTGAATAATTGATTAAAAGCTGTCTGAATGTTGGCATTCCAATAAATAAAGGTTGCAAAGGTCATAGCTAAGTTGCGTCCCACTTTTGCTGCTGAGGTTGGGGCATTTTATTAGTTGACTGGAATCATAAGGAGAGGACCAGTCAATGTATAGGTGATTGAGGCCACATGGAAACAGATATCCATTAAGGAGTACTTCATCAATAGATAGAAAATTTTGTCTTACTTACTTATCTTGCAAGTATATTTTGTGATTTTGTTACTTCTCTTTTTTCTGCTCTTTTTTACTCATAGATATATTTTTCTCTCCCAAACATTGTGTACTTGCTCAGGAATTTAAGAGAAAGAATTGAAAATGATGCTTTGGATAATAGGTTTATCCATTTTGATGCTAGGGAATGTTGTGAATCATTTGTTGATTTGCTTTCTCAACATTGGAGAACTAGAGTAAACCAATAGCGCATGTTACATCCTGTACGAAGAAAATGTCTCTGTTATATTAACAAAGTAGTGAAACTGAAAGTTCAAATGCTAAAGAGTCATCCATAGATATATTTGGTCAAATAAACATGTTATTTTCCTATCAAAAGACAAAAGCAACCTCTGTTAATGCAGGTGGCAGAGCTCATGGCAGTCATGGCCAAAAACAGGAGCCTTTCATATTNGTATCATTCAATCTGTTCAGGAGTGTTAAGATATAAATTAAATAAGAAAATCTATCTCTTTCCACAAGCTAAAGCTTTTGGAATAAGTAGTGATTTCACATGGTATCAGAGCAGATGTCCTAAATTCAAATCCCAATTTTACACTTTACCACATTTAATTAGATATTCCATGTGTTGGGTCCATTCATTGAGGGGGAGTGTTAAGATATAAATTAAATAATAAAATCCATCTCTTCCCACGAGTTTAAACTTTTGGAACAAGTAGTGATTTTATATGATATCAGAGCAAAGGTCCTGAATTCAAACCCTAACTCTACACTTTACCCCATTTAATTAAATATTCCACGTGTTGGGTCTACTCATTGAGGGGGAGTCTAGCCCACACGTGAGGGGTAATGTTAAGATATAAATTAAATAATAAAATCTACCTATTCCCATGAGCTTAAGCTTTTGGGACAAAGTGATGATTTCACAAGGAGTATCATCAATTCATTCACGATTCAATCGGTGTTACTGAATAATTGATTAAAAGCTGTCTGAATGTTGGCATTCCAATAAATAAAGGTTGCAAAGGTCATAGCTAAGTTGCGTCCCACTTTTGCTGCTGAGGTTGGGGCATTTTATTAGTTGACTGGAATCATAAGGTGAGGACCAGTCATTGTATAGGTGATTGAGGCCACATGGAAACAGATATCCATTAAGGAGTACTTCATCAATAGATAGAAAATTTTGTCTTACTTACTTATCTTGCAAGTATATTTTGT
>QEOT01006828.1:0-14358 GCA_003123785.1 Pterocarya stenoptera
TTCCATCAACTATACATCTTTTAAACAGAAATTGAGAAACTTGGCATCCTCATTCACTGCTATACTGAACAGATCAAGGAAAATGATATAGAGATGATTAAGTACGCCATTCACCATACTAGCTCTTCATCCCTCCGTGCTTGCAACCACTGTTGTGCATGGTCTCAGATATATAATATTTAATCATTGACATATACATGGCCAAAGATCAAAACCATTTCAGAAGTGACCAAGTAATACCAGCCATCACGGTTTCATCAGATATAATATTTGATCATTAATATAAAGTGACTCTTTAACGCCACGTCCTTAAAAGGGTTACCCTCATTTGGCCAGGCAGTGTGCACCATTGAACTTTTGGAGTGGTACAGGAAATCTCTTTAGATCCTATAAATCCTTTCAGCCATCAAACTTAGGAATGGAGAGGTGAATTAGAGTTTCATTTGTGCTCTATGCACTTGGTATATTCAATAGAAGAGGATGACACTATTGTGGATGTAAAACTATGTACATACAGCATAAAGGTTGGTCCATGAATGGTCTAGTGGGGATGCTTCTATCACAGATTGGTTACGGTTTGTATGCATGTAGAAAGTCCTTTCTCCAAACTCCTATGCCAGCCTGCTTTCTTTGGACGAAGTAGTGGAAGTCCTGTCAGATAATGACTACTGCACCATTAGATAAGTACTGCTCATCGCAAAATGGTAAATATGCTGAATCAATGAACTGTGTACTGCAGGAGGATGATGAGAGGAGGCTCAAGAGTCTCTGAATTTATATACTGTTAGTTGGAGAGGAGATATCTTTGATAAATTCTGATTGCAAATCTAGCAAAGTCAAAGTGATAGGCTGGATAAAGAATATTGTGCAACTTGGCATCAATTCCAAAAACAATATGTAGACGCACATGCACACACAATTAAGTGGCTGTTCTTCTCCATTGGAAGCTATTTTATTTTATTTGCTTGTACTGGGTATCTCTTAGTATTCTTCAAAATGGCCCTTCTGAAGATTGAAATGATGAGAATGTTTTTGCCAACATAGAAGATTTATTCTTTCATATATGCCTTGCATGATTTTATTCATCTGTTTAATTAATTACTTTTTGTTCGCAGGTTAGGCTTGTCATGAAACTATTACATGATTCTGGTCCCTATAAGGAAGGTATACAACAGACATAGGAAAACAAAGCCCCAACTTAAACGGGAATCAACGCATTTCTTGGTATTTGGCATATACGTGTGAATGCCCCTTTCATCTTCGCATAGTTATCCAATTATGCAATTTTTCATCGAGGTTCAGTGAATAATTTATGTCCCAACTTAATTTGTATATTGCTGTGACCATATATTTGTCTAGGTAATTAGCTATCTGGGATTTGCTGGCTCTGCACTTATGTGAACGTGTAAATCTTATCCTGATGTCTTTTAAGAGCTCCTGTAAATATTCCGAATAAATTCCTCTGTATAGATCATGCCTCTAGTATTATGCAGAAGTTGAGCATATGCCCTGTTGTTTTTAGCAAAAAGTTATTTGTTTAAATGGTAGAACAGCACCAGATTTAGTACTGACTACATCAATGGCCATTTTGAAAGAAAGGGGGGTGGTGCTTTATTTTTAATCCGCTAAATTTTTGAAACCTCTTATGGAAATCAGTGAAACTTCACAACAATTGGTTGATTTTGCTTATAATAATGAATCGTGTCACAACAATTGGTTGATTTTGTTCATAATAATGAATCATGTCACAACAATTGGCTGATTTTGCTTCTAATAAATAGATCGCTACATTTCTTTTTTTCTTTTTTGATAAGTAGATCACTACATTTCAAAACGGTCTTATGCGAAACCTTGTTAGTTATCTTGAAAACGAGATTGTTTTTCCTGAATGTGATCCATTAATTAGTCTTTGTCAATACAAAAAACGCAAAGCAAAACAAAAAACAAAAACCAAAAAATCTTGGAGCTCTTTCAAGGGTATCATTCTATATCAAATATTTCCTCTATATTGCATTCCTATCAAGTCATCCAATAATTAATAATTAGGAGATGAAGGAATAAGTGTGCAATGAATGTGTGAAAATGATTTCAACAATTGGTTAAGAACGTAAAGCAGAAGTCAAGAGACTGCAAGTTCATTCTCTTCACCCAATTTAAGAATATAGGTCGACTTTCTTGGGATCATGTTCAATCTATATATGTGTACAAGAAAAGTAAGAAAGCGGCCCATCAATGAGCTTTGGCATTCGAATCGGCCCATCTACTTCAGGAAGAGGAGTCAGAGAATATGAGGCCATTTCCGTGAAGGAAAGTGGCTTACCAGTCACCACCGAGCCCAGTGGGGGCCTGGCAGCAGCCATGGGTCGAGGCTGCCCTAGCAAAAAACTGGAATTGCCTAGGTGACCGAGGAAGATACTCTCGAGGCCGGCCATGTTCTGGTTTCGAAGTCCCTCCCGATCTGGTTCCAAAGCATTGTTGGATCCCACTCGGTGACGATTAGAAGAGGTCACCACATGGCTGGAAAACCCTCGGCAGTGTCACCTGAGCCCGTCGATGAAGTCAATGCAGACACGGTGATGGGTCTTCTCTCTCCTCCGGCGCGTATTTTCAATTTAGTAACATTGTACTGGGAATTAATTGTATTCTCCCATCCCCTATTCATAGCCTTGTTTACAGATATAAGTACTAGTTTTTATCATGATATCATTTCTAGAAATGATATTAATATTAGTACCGATCGATCTCGCGCACACATGCTGATCAATGTGCCTTTAAATTACAAACAAGACATGTATATTCCTACCGGCCAAATCTTAATTTGTAAGATTTTCCATCTCATTTCAGAGAAGAATCCAAAAGATATTATAAGTTTTGTTATAAGACTAGTACTCTTACGAACTGAGTTAACGATCATGCGGTTGTCAAGAGTTCTAATGAAATAAACAATATATATATAGTTGAAGTGAGGAATGAAGAATGGAATCGGAGTTTGAACTGATCACGATCGAGTACACCGGAAGTAATGATCGTCTAGCTTTGAGACCAAAAATTAAGATCATACCCGCGCGCACAAGTAATGCCAATACGTACAGTACTGATCACAATTATTAATACTCGATCAGAAAACAAGTAAAATGTCCCACATGATCATGTACATGAACATGATGGCCGGGATGGATATTGTACTTTAACAGACCACAATGCATGCATATATGCAAGTAGCAGTACTAGTACTACATGAACATTAACTAACTATATATATTGATACTAATATAATTTGTTTAACTGTTACGTACGCTTCTGACCTAACAGAAGTGAGATGATAGAGCATACACTTTGTATGAGAGTGAGCACCAACAAGGTCACAGCAGCAGTGGTAGAAGCAGTTTTCAAAGGAGTACCAAAATAATCATGTCTCAAGCTGGCCTTCCAACTATGCCGAGGGTCCTCGTAAAATGCTTTCAAATCTTCACAAAGGTCATAGTAGTGGATGTTAGTCGTGTGATAAACGATGCCGCTGCTCAGACTGTTAATCAATGATGTCACCTTATTACTGTCGCCTATCCAATTAACAATGATACCCTTTTGAACAAGCAAATCCACATCTTTGGGAGTGTTGATAAGGTGATCCAAGAGGACAATATAATCCGTGACATATGCCTCATTTAGATAGTTACATTGCTCCAACGCCATGAGGTTTCGATAGAGTGAGTCTGTGGTATTTTCTAACTTGAGGCAAGGAAGTTCCAACACTCCATTTTTGAATTTCAAATCAAATAAGCATTTGGATGAACCCACCTTAAACTCCACTCCTGCCTCGTGCAGTTTACTTGCAGAGTACAGATTGTCAATTGATTTTCTGCTTCTTTGTGGGATCCTTTGCAACGGCAGCCAGAAGGTTCTACGCAAATCAGCAAAGTGTTTTATATTCAGATCACGAATATTGTAGGGAGACATTTTCTGACTGTTCTCAAACCTAAAGCAGTCAAAGGTCAGCTGAACGAAGGAATTAACTGTACATAAGTTTGGGCGAGACTCCAATGCAAGGTTGAATAATTTCTCAATCACAAAGAAAGGGAGTTGATTTTCAAGTAATATCAGGTCCGACCATATAATGGTCCACAACCACGAGTTTAACAAGCTACGGTAGTCAACATGACCTTCTGCACGCAAGAAAAACTCGATAATGAAGCTCGCATCCACCAGGATTATTTTTGCCAAATCATTACTGCTATGTTTAATAGTCTCTGCATAACAACGACGTACATCTCCTTCCCAATCCTTTACACTGCTGACTAAATTATCCACCTTTAACCCGGCCCGTTCCATGAATTTTTTGAAGTATTGCACTTTGAATTTTTCCATGGTTTCCAAATTTTTGTTGCCATGGTGAAAAGGCCCTATTGATATAACCTCGGGAGTGAAAGCTTGTTCATTCAATCTGCGAAGGTGATTTGGAACCCTGAAGATGCAACAGTCAACTGACAAGGGAGGTTCCGATCTTTCTAACATGTCTATGATGTCATTAACCAACTCTGTATTTTCATTCTGATCTCTCGAAGAGTTTAATGCAGCTTTTTGTTGACTGGCTGTACTTGCTGATGCAGCCATCTATCTATCTATCTATCTATATAAATATATATATATATTATGCTGCCTAGCTTCCTTGAATCTCCTGATGATCACAAACACAAGAGCCACTATCGAGCATTAGGTACATATACTGGGGGGATGGTCCCATCATGCATGATACCGCGTACGAATACGGCCTTTCACTTATGTCACTACATATATATTTTTTCATCAACCCATAATTGAAAAAAATTGTTCAGGTTTTTCAACATTGGGCAAATATGTTCATTATAATTTTAACTCATATTTTCTGTTTTATATTTGGGATAAAGGGGTATAGAGGCTGTGGATTACAGAGAGGCGCAGTACTAGTACACGGTCGTCAAATCAGAAAATTGACCAAAATCGAAGTCTTATCTAAAAAATAAATGGAGCTATATCCTATTATAAGAGGCGATTCTTTTCCTAAATTTTATGAAAATCACATGGCATGAGTCTTTGGAACCAATTCCCATTAATTTCAGCGCACCTTGGTGATAAAATGAAGTCTTATGCATGACGAAGGTAATACATGATGAAATTCTTGAAAACGGAAATTAATCAACCTTATAAACTTTACTGCACCGATCAACTTAAAACAAGAAGAACTGAGACCATGATGGCTAAAATCAATATAGATTGAGGTATAAATCAAAAGCGGAAACAACATATGTGGTAAATCACCGCAAATTTAAGGAATTGAGAGTTGTAATACCTCTAGCAAGAGAGAGATCGTTGGAAAGCTGATCAGGGACCGAAAGAACAGGAAATTAAAAAGAGGGGTTCCGGGGAGAGAATAGGAATTGGACCTGGTACTAGATCAGATCGAGGAGTACTCATTAACATTCTTTCTGGCCACTACTGCATGTATAATTGAAAGATAGGAAGACTTGGCCGTTCACCGCCGACGGAAAGCGCCACCATTGATCAGACCTTTAGTTCGATCCTTTTGTTCGTCTCTCTCACGACTAATTAAATTATATTACTTGGTCTTGTTGATATAAGATGGACGCAGCATCACTTAAGAATCCAGGCTGGCTAGCTGGTGCTATCGTCACAAAGTCAACCGTTGTTGCTCTTTTTTATTTTTATTTTTTTTTATTTTTATTTTTATTTTTATTTTTGTTTTTATTTTTTATTTTTTTAAGATTTAGTTATAAGCGATTCTGAATGCTAATATATATCAATTTAATATAATTGATTAAAAAGTATACGTTATTAAAAACAGTACTAATTTAAATTTAAAATATGAAGACAATAATATTAATATACAGATTAATACGTAAATTTACTTCTTCTTAATTTCCCTCACCTATCTTTTAAATGACTAATAAACAATTAGCTTGACGTGTCATTAATTATTATAAGTTAATACAAAACTTTTATAATAATAATAATTGTAAGAAGTTTAGTACGTATTTCTCTAATTTTCAAAAAAAAAAGAAGGTTGAAATTAACTTGAAATACAAACGTACAGCTAACTTTTTCCTTCTTTTATCCTCAGGTTTTAATATGGTAATATTTTTGTCCTTGGACTAGTTGCTGCAACTACTCGGAATGGCGGATTGGTCAAAGACTCAAAAGTTCATAAAGACAGACTATGGGACTTCAGAAACTTTAGTTCTTGGTAATAGAACTCGCATTTAGCCCCTTCAATCTCCAAGATAAGAATAAATTTTGTTTATTTAGGAAAAAAAAAAAAGATTCCTTAATTAGTTCTTATGTGGGTACACACATATATATATTTATATAAATATATACACACACTAGTAATAGAGCAACATTCAAGGGAAGTTTGCCTAGTTTAGATTTTTTACAAAAATTATATGATTTTTTACAAAAGAAAAATTGTCACATTTGTCTAATTGAAAGGAAAAAAAAAACAAAATTCTTGAAAATAATATGTCCAAAGAATAAATAAAGTGTGACTCCTTACATGCAGCACAAAATCTTGAATAATTGAATTCAATCCCAGTACCATTTTTTCTTCAAGTGGTGCTAGAGCCACCGCCGGTCACTCTCACTAGCTCAAACATATGTTTTTTCATGTGTTTTTTTTAAGTTATTTTTTACATAGATTTTTTAATACTTTTAAATATCTAAAAAAATAAAATAAATTTAGAACATTATTAAAAAATATTTCCTTAATCATAAAATAAAAAAATTTATTAAAAAATACTTCCTTAATCATGAAGTAAAATAAAAAAAATTATTTATTATTTTTTTATTTTACTTCGTGATTAAGAATGTATTTTTTTAATAATATTATGAATTTTTTATTTTTAAAAAATTATTAAAAATTATTAAAAAAATTTATATAAAAAAATAACTAAAAGAAAAACTCAGTCAATGATAGCTACCAGCGGGACCTTAGCATTATTCTTTTTCTTAATCTTGTCCTGATCTTCTAGCTAGCTGGCACTTGATAATTAAGAAACTTTTACTACCAACAAAGGAATCTTATTCATTTCGATTGCTTTTCTTGTTAATGGTCCACATTCAACATCTAAAAATATACACTTTCCTACCACTTTCAAATAAAATAATATTATTTTAATTTTGTTTTCTTTCCCTCTTTGATTATGAGGACCACTCTCAAGTCACCCATGCTACTTTTACCGAAAGCGAATTGGGTGGGGGAAGCTGGGATTAAATTCCGAAGCACGCGCGTACGGCTGTGAGACATCTTTGCGCAGTTAGAATATTACCTTTGGGGTAATATATCTCAGAAAAATGCTAGAGCTTCCGCTGGGAACTTCCGCTCGGAGTTTCTGCTGAGTTCTAGTATTTTTTTTATATGTATTTTTTTAATTCTCTTTTTATATAGATATTTTTAATGATTTTAAAAATTTTTAAAAATAAAATAAAAATTATAATATTATTAAAAATATTTTCTTAATTATGAAGTAAACTAAAAAATTATAATTTTTTATTTTATTTCGTAATTAAGGAATTATTTTTTAATAATTTGTTTATAATGATATTTTAAATTTAAGAAGAAAAAGTTAGAGTCCCACTGAAAATTTAGAATATCATTAAAAAACATTTCCTTAATCAGAAAGTAAAAAAAAAAATTATTAAAAAATATTTTTTATTTTACTTCTTAATTAAGGAAGTATTTTTTAATAATTTTTTTTTACTTTCTAATTAAAGAAATATTTTTTAATAATATTCTAAATTTATTTTATTTTTTAAAAATATTAAAAAGTATTAAAAAATCTATAAAAAAATAATTTTTAAAAAAACACATTAAAAAAAACACTACCCTCCCAGCGGGAGCCCCTAGCAGGGCTGTAGCACTATCCATATATCTCATGACCTACCGGGCCGGGGCCACAAAATTAATATATTATTATTTCTCTGTGTTTTTTTACGAAGAGTGAATCTGGAGGGAGAATTTGGTAGGTCTAAATTATCAACAAAAAGAATCTTATTTTCATTGCTTTTTTTTTTATGGTCCACATTCAACATCTAAAAATATACAATTTCTAGTCACATAAAGTGAAAGCTAATTTGTATTACAATATTAATTAATGAAAGCTAAAAGAAATGATCTGGCTGGCATGATGAAGTCATGCCGAATCAGGATTAATTCCCAAAATTCTGTAAAATGCCGAAAATTCATTATCACTTCATGTGTGAATTTCATAGTCGACCAATAGATGTGTGCATGAGCTTCGATCAACTTTCAAACTTAATTATGTGCGTGTGAGAGTGAGAGAGTGAACTACCCCTGACATTATGATGGAAATGGAACTAAAAAGTCTACTACGAAGTGGGTTGAAGTTGTATTTTAGACTAGGAATAGTTATTATTTAATTGAAGTTGGAAGAGTTATTATTGATGTCAGTAGTTTTATTGCTTAAACTTCGTAAGGGTATCTAATTTGACAGTCCATAATTGTGGCTGCAGGGAACATGTATGACGCTTATGTCAAAAGCAGCATGAGGGACAATATATATTTTACTAAAAATTATTATATTAATAAGACGTAGTGACGATAACAGCTAATCAATTAATATGAAAGTCTACTGCAGGCTTACCAGCTACGCAACATCATTAAATGAATATTGATAAGTGAAGTTCAGATGATTGATTATTAGGTGATTCCAATGAGCATATAGTGGTGTATATATAAGAGTCTACAAACAAGCCTTTCTAGCTAATATACAGTAAGAGGCATACTGAGATAACATTGTACTCATGAAAAAGACAGTAACATTGTACTGAGATAACATTGTATTAGGTGATTCCAATGAGCATGTATATATATAAAAGAGTCTAGCTAATAAACAGTAACAGCAAGCCTATCTAGCTAATATACCTGCCACCATATTGAGATTATGTCGATGAAGGCAATCACTTGTAATGCAAAAGTGTTGAGAAATGCCCAAATAATAGTCAGGCCTGTGTACATGCATAAGAATAACCACTTTGGAGCAAGATATCCTCCATCCTTATTTGTTCCAGTGCATAACAAAATGATGCTCTTCAGTGTTTGTGATCCTGCATAAGCCTTCCAAGAAGTTAAAAAGAAAAACAAAATTAAAATCTTAACGCAGTTTACCATAACAATAAATATTTTTTGTGTTGGGCAATCAATCTTTTTCAACCATAAAATAATTGATATATAATCACATCTTCTTCATTCTGATCTTATCCTATATACTATTTAGGATTAGGTGATGATGAACTCATGACCATAATGGTATATTATTGCACACAATTCAATGGTAATAATCCTTCTTTTTCTTTTTGATCGAATCTCGATCGATCTAATTTAAATCAAAAGAAAATATCAAAAAACAGGCCATAAAGAAGATCCAGTACGTTTCTCTTTTATATTTTTCCATAAAAGACAATTCAAATGGTCCATAAGTCAAAAAGGTATACATGATTCAGTTAATAATTAATCTCTCAACCATGAAGCAAAAAAGTAAGGCATACCTGGATGAAGCAAAAACAAAATCACATCCAAGCGAAAGAGGAACAGATCTCAGCCATCGCAAATCCAACAAACCATGTGAAGAACTATAATACCACCCAACCCCACACAAGACTCGCAGGACCTGCATATTGAAGGTTTGAACCATACAGTGGAGTAATCCTTGTAAAAAGGATCTTCGTGAAAACGATATTGCAAGTGTTTTGAACAAAGTCCGCATCAAATTAAACGATAAAGGAAATTAAAAAAAAAATCGTCATCAACAAGAAAAAGTAGAGGATTTCATATAATCAAACAACCAGGAAGAAGAAAATATACACAATGATACAAGAACATTCATGTGGAGGGANGTTAAAAAAAAAAAATCGTCATCAACAAGAAAAAGTAGAGGATTTCATATAATCAAACAACCAGGAAGAAGAAAATATACACAATGATACAAGAACATTCATGTGGAGGGAAACCAAAAACAGAGCAACAGGAAATATCGAACAAAGAATAACCATTTATCTTTGGAGTTTTTGCTTGTTGACAGTTTTTGGAAACCATTATAAGACTTTGCACAGATAAATTGGCAAGAAAGCTTGTATTCTTTCCATTACAACTTGGGTAAATATAATACAAGACTGTAGCTAATTAAGGAATGTACAGCTATGAATAGAAGGTGGAAAATAGAGTGATTACAAATCTATTTACAGAAACATAAATCATGGGATTGCCGTAGATCATGCGGATTCCCTTATAACCATCACACCTTTTAGTGGTGAGTCAATTTCATATATAGACATAATTACATATGCGTATATGGTCAGATAATGACTACTGCACCATTAGATCGTACTAGCTGCTCATCTCAAAATGGTAAGTATGCTGAATCAATGAACTGTGTACTGCAGGAGGATGATGAGAGGAGGCTCAAGAGTCTCTGAATTTATATACCGATAGTTGGAGAGGAGATATCTTTGATAAAAGCTGATTGCAAATCTAGCAAAGTCAAAGTGATAGGCTGGATAAAGAATATTGTGCAACTTGGCATCAATTCCAAAAACAATATGTAGACACACATGCACACACAATTAAGTGGCTGTTCTTCTCCATTGGAAGCTATTTTATTTTATTTGCTTGTACTGGGTATCTCTTAGTATTCTTCAAAATGGCCCTTCTGAAGATTGAAATGATGAGAATGTTTTTGCCAACATAGAAGATTTAGTATTCTTTCATATATGCCTCGCATGATTTTATTCGTCTGTTTAATTAATTACTTTTTGTTCGCAGGTTAGGCTTGTCATGAAACTATTACATGATTCTGGTCCCTATAAGGAAGGTATACAACAGACATAGGAAAACAAAGCCCCAACTTAAACGGGAATCAACGCATTTCTTGGTATTTGGCATATACGTGTGAATGCCCCTTTCATCTTCGCATAGTTATCCAATTATGCAATTTTTCATCGAGGTTCAGTGAATAATTTATGTCCCAACTTAATTTGTATATTATTGTGACCATATATTTGTCTAGGTAATTAGCTATCTGGGATTTGCTGGCTCTGCACTTATGTGAACGTGTAAATCTTATCCTGATGTCTTTTAAGAGCTCCTGTAAAGATTCCGAATAAATTCCTCTCTATAGATCATGCCTCTAGTATTATGCAGAAGTTGAGAGCATATTGTCACCACCTAGATTTTTTTAGAGGAATCCATAACCATCTAGAGTTTCCTAATCCTTTATAGATTATTCTAGAATCTTGTAGAATGTTGAAGAGTTGTATGGAATACTCTAGAAGAGTGTGGAATCCCTTATAAGAGAGTCTTGTAGATATTTCTAGAATAGTAATCTAGAATGTTCTTTACCCTTGGATTGGTGACAAGTGTCACAATCCTAGTTATTCTTTGTACCAAGAGGTCCCTATAAATAGAGGGAGTCCTCATTTGTGTAAGGCACCAAGCAACAAGAGCAACAAAGTTCTCTAGAGCCTCTCTTTCTACTTTCTCACTCTAGATTTGTTCTCTTTATCTTGAGTCACTTAGAAGGCTTACTTAGGAGTTTTGTGGGGACAAATCCTCCTAAGGCCGCACGGGACGTGAGAAGAAATTCTAAGTCCGTGACAATATGCCCTGTTGTTTTTAGCAAAAAGTTATTTGTTTAAATGGTAGAACAGCACCAGATTTAGTACTGACTACATCAATGGCCATTTTGAAAGAAAGGGGGGTGGTGCTTTCTTTTTAATCCGCTAAATTTTTGAAACCTCTTATGGAAATCAGTGAAACTTCACAACAATTGGTTGATTTTGTTTATAATAATGAATCATGTCACAACAATTGGTTGATTTTGTTTATAATAATGAATCATGTCACAACAATTGGCTGATTTTGCTTCTAATAAATAGATCACTACATTTCTTTTTTTCTTTTTTGATAAGTAGATCACTACATTTCAAAACGGTCTTATGCGAAACCTTGTTAGTTATCTTAAAAACAAGACTGTTTTTTTTCTGAATGTGATCCATTAATTAGTCTTTGTCAATACAAAAAACACAAAGCAAAACAAAAAACAAAAAACAAAAAATCTTGGAGCTCTTTCAAGGGTATCATTCTATATCAAATATTTCCTCTATATTGCATTCCTATCAAGTCATCCAATAATTAATAATTAGGAGATGAAGGAATAAGTGTGCAATGAATGTGTGAAAATGATTTCAACAATTGGTTAAGAACGTAAAGCAGAAGTCAAGAGACTGCAAGTTCATTCCCTTCACCCAATTTAAGAATATAGGTCGACTTTCTTGGGATCATGTTCAATCTATATATGTGTACAAGAAAAGTAAGAAAGCGGGAGAGTTCAACAATTATACCTTCACTTGCATTAATTAATTCTCCCCTCGTCTTTTATATCAATGTTCATGTTACGATGTTTGTATTAAGCAATATTGCATTAAAATTTAAATAGAGAACTAAGTTCGTGTACAAATTAAATATTTGAAAAACATGAAATAAATAATTTCGTTTTAACCAAAACTTGCTCCATAAAATATTTTTATTTAAAAATCATATAATTTTTTAATTGAATAGAATTTTTTTCTAGTATTTTTAGGGACAATTTAAAATAAAAAAATATAAAAAAAAAAAAAAAAAAAAAAAAAAAAGAAAGAGAAAAATTAGGTACGTACATTATAATTTGTCGGTGTAGTTTGAGGCCGGTGGTTTGTATCTATGGAGATGTGCTTAAACATGAAACAATATCTATAACTTGAAGTAGATGACAGTTAAAAACCAAAACCCAGATTTGATACATAATTAATTAAGGATAAAAACCGTGTTTTTAACTTCCTTTTGCCCTCTCGCTCAGTGGGGTCGAGAAGCGTTATTCGATCAATTATTTTAATTTGTATTCGACGATTAAAAATAATAATAATTGATTAAAAAAAGTCAACGTACAACGATTGACAGCTTCACTTTTTTAAAGTAAAATATTATTAGATATAGTCATGAATTATATAAATACCGTGCACTTCTTTAGAAGAAGAGTGGAATCTTTTATTAAAAAAATTAAAATTAATTTTTTCATGTAGGTCTCATATTTATTCATTTTTTTAAAAAAGTACATGACACTTGCACATTCTATGACTGTAAATATCATTTCTCTTTAAAGTATGTTTTGCTGGTAGATCGAGAAAAAAATATACATCGGTATAAGTTATAACAACCAGGAACCAGTTGTAAACATCAAATTATATATACTCACTGAAATTGCTACTTTTTTCTTTTTTTTTTTTGTCTACTAAGCAAGCAAATTTCATTAAAATTAAAGATGATACATGTTAGGGGGTGGGATTTTCTAACAAATACCTCAATACAACAATCATAGTGCAAAAGTGGTGATAAAAAGAAAAAAAAAAACGGATTTTGAGACCATTTTCTTGGTCGCTACTCAAGTCCTACAAATAGGGTACCATCTTAAGAGACGTTCAAAAGGTAAGCCACCGTTAGAGACAGTGTAAGCGGATGCACTGCAGTCTGTTGTCTTAACATATTTTTTGGAGAGATTCTTAGTCCATTTAACAAGATCACTGGTTAGGAAAATCGATAATTCGGATAGACCGGTATCGAAAAAGTAGATCTGCAGCAGAGAGACAGTTAACCCACACCTCTGGAGTGGCGCGTGAGGGCCACATGCCGGTGGTATGGTATGGAGGTGGGGTTGGGCCGATCTGAAGGATCGGAGGGTGGGGAATCTACTAGTGCGGCTTGTGTAGCCAACAGAGCTATCGAAGGATAGCAACGGACCACGCACGAAAACAAGCTGCACGTAAAGGCCAATGCAGACATGTTGGGTGCGGTTCCACGTTGTCCCAGCAGATTGGCGGCAGGGGAACTTCATGGTGGGGTATGTGTCGACTTTCCATGGTCGGGGTGTAGTAGATCTGAGAAAATCGAAACTGGTGAAAAAAAAAAACTATTTTAAAATTTATGCACATATAGGTAGTGGAAAGAAAAAGAAAAATGAAAATAAAAAAGAAAAGAAAAAGGAGATGGAGAGGTAGGTCTCCAGGAAAAACGATTAAAAAGATGAGTTTTTTTTTCTAGAGAGAAGTCAAAGCTTCTCTTTCTAAAAAAAAGGAAACGGAGCACCGAAATTACATCTTGTTAGTTGTTGGATGCGTTTTTTTTTTTTTTTTTTAATTCTCATTAATTTTTTTTAATAATTCTAGATACAATTTGATAGGCAAAATTAAAGAAGAAAAGGATCGAGAGGTACAATTACAAAGACAGAAGTTATAATTATTGCTTCCAGAAAAGTCAAT
>QEOT01006828.1:21715-44623 GCA_003123785.1 Pterocarya stenoptera
CTCGTAGCAGCTCTCATAGCTGGTGCTATCATTAACACAAAGTCAACCGTTGTTGCTCTTTTTTCTTCTCCTCCTCCTTAATTTTCCTCACCTATCCTTTAAATGGCTAATAAACAAATAGCTTGACATGTGTGTCATTAATTATTATAAGTTAATACAAATTAAACTTTTATAATAATAATAATTGTAAGAAGTTTAGTATTTCTCTAATTTTCTAAAAAAAAAGAAGGTTGAAACTTGAAATACAAACGTACAGCTAACTTTCCAGCTTGTTCCTTCTTTTATCCTCGGGTTTTAATATGGTAATATTTTTGTCCTTGGACTAGTTGCTGCAACTACTCGGATTGGCGGATTGGTCAAAGACTCAAAATTTGTAGTCTATGGGACTTCTGAAACTTTAGTTCTTGGTAATAGACTCGCATTTAGCCCCTTCAATCTAATTTTGTTTATTTAGGAAAAAAAAAAGATTTCTTAATTAGTTTGACGTGTGTATACATATATATATATATTAATAATAGAGCAACGTCCAAAGGACGTTTACCTAGTTTAGATTTTTTTACAAACATTATATGATCTTTTACCAAAAAAAAAATTTGACTAATAAATTATCCAATAGCAGTAGTTTAACGTGCAAACGCGTTTGTCACATTTGTCTAATTAAAAGAAAAAAACAAAATTTTAAAAAATAATATATCTAAATAATAAATAAAATGTGAGTCCTCGCACAAAATTCTAAATAATTGAATTCAAATCCAATACCATTTTTTCTTGTCTTGTCTTGACCTTCCAGCTAGCACGCACTTGATAATTAAGATTTTTCCTACCACTTTCAAATAAAATAATATTATT
The DNA here is from genome assembly GCA_003123785.1 of Pterocarya stenoptera. Taxonomy (NCBI): domain Eukaryota; kingdom Viridiplantae; phylum Streptophyta; class Magnoliopsida; order Fagales; family Juglandaceae; genus Pterocarya; species Pterocarya stenoptera. Next base: position 22,565 of record QEOT01006828.1, read on the forward strand.
TTAATTTTTTTTTCTTTTCCTCTTCAATGAGAGCTGCTATAGAGAAGCCCGCTACATAACACGAAATGCACGAATAGTGCCAACGGATAAATACAGAAAAGCAAATAAAAAAATAAATCAAAACACTTAAAAAGTCAAAACAGCACGGAAGCTTTTTTACACTCTTTGCTTTCTCCCTCCACTGTATACCTGGTTCATCTCCTGCACAGTTTAACAAAAACAAACAAATAAAACTTCTATTATACTGCACTAACGTTGTCATCCATAGCATTGCAACCTTTCTTTTCTCTTGGGTAAAATATGTAAGTTATCTGTAAATTTTTTTTTTTTTTACAATCTGAGAGTATCTCTTTGTATTTTATCTTCATTTATATATGTAGTTAATAATTTTTAACTAAATTGACAGCATCCATTTTATCTTCATTATATACTTTAGTCCTTATACAACTTAAAAAAATTTGAAAAAAAAAATACAGAGCACTAGCAGCCATGGATAAAATTTGCAATATTTTTTTTTTCCTTAAAGAAATCATTTTTATGTACATCTTCGAATTTCTACAAAGTAGTTTCAACTTCCTTGAATTTCTATGAAGTAGTTTCAGCTTCCATGATAGGTTTCCAGAAATTCTTGGGGTTGTGAAATAATTTTGGTGTCGGCCATGATTTCTTTTTCATTCAAGTGTTGGGAATTATCAGGGCAAATTGGTAAAATGAAGTACTGTTGTTTTATGCGTGGATAAGAGTTTTTAGACTGCTGAATGGTTTCGTGCTTTTCGTGCCTCCTCCCTTTCGTGCGTTATAGCATTTTTCCTCTTGGATTATGAGGACCACTCTCAAGCCACCCATGCTACTTTTACCAAAAGCGAATTGCGTGGGGAAAGTTGGTATTAAATTCCGAAGTACGCACGTACGGCTATAGATGCTACTGTTTTGCGTTTTGAGAGGGTAGGTTTAAATTAGTTATTTACATATACAGAAAAACTTCTAAGCATTCCTATCAATATCCACCTCGATCATCCTGCAACAGTGTACTCAGTACTTTCAGATACTGAATTTGACCGACTTTGAGGCTGAATGCATGAGTTCTACTATTAATGTTACAAAATGCATGGGATTAATTTAATTCAATTTGTTAGTAAAAGAAAATTAACAAACTTTGTAAGGGTACATATCTAATTTGACGGTCCATAATTGTGGCTGCAGGGAACATGTGTGGCGCTTATGTCAAAAGCAGCCTAAGGGATAATATATATTTTACTAAAAATTATTAATATATATTACTCAGACGTAGTGACAATAACAGCTAATCAATTAATATGAAAGTTTACTGCAGGCTTACCAGCTATGCCAAGATCATTAAATGAATGTTGATAGGTGAAGTTCATATGATTGATTATTAGGTGATTCCAATGAGCATATAGCGGTGTATATATAAGAGTCTACAAACAAGTATATCTAGCTAATATACAATAACAGGCATACAATCATAACATTGTACTCATGAAAAAGACAGTAACAGGCATACAAGCAAGCCTATCTAGCTAATATATACCTGCCTCCATATTGAGATTATTTTCTTTATTTTTATAAATGTGGGTGTCCGGGCCAGGCCAGCTTGCGCGCACCTCGACTAATCCCATAAGGCTCTAAAGTTAACAACCAGGTAAACTTTCAGTGACCCTAAAAGGACTCGGGCTGGTGACTATTGCCATATTGAGATTATGTCAATGAAGGCAAATCACTTGTAATGCAAAAGTGTTCACATAATGAATATTCTTCTCTAGGTCTGCTGGTTTTTCTCTTGTTTTGAGAATTTTTCATATAAATTCTTGTGTTGTTATTATTTCTATATTTTTCTTAATATTCCTGCAAATGGTGGATCTTGGTGGGGTGAATTTGGTAGGTCTAAATTGCCAACAATTGGTATCAAGGAAATGATCCTTTTGGTGGGGTGGAGCTTTGGTGTGGTAGTGTGGATATGTACATCTAAGGAGGTTCTATCTAGGAGATTGGAAACTTAAAGTGGTCCATTGTTACCCTCCAATCTTTCCTGGGAACCTTAAAGTTCTGTCTAGGAAAACGTAATCTTTTCTAGGAACTTACTTAGTGAGTACTATTTATTTTTACGTTAAAATTCATCAAGGCAATGTCAGGAAGTAGGGCTTCAAATCCTATCAGATTTGAGGTGAAGAAATTTGATGGAAGAATCAATTTTGGCTTGTGGCAAGTTTCAAGTCAATGATGTTTTGATTCAATCAAGATTACATAAGGCGTTGAAGGGCAGACCAATCCCTGAACTCAGCGTGACTGGTGAAACAAATAGCAGACCTGGAATGAGTGATGAAAATTGAAAGGATCTAGATTTGAGAGCATCAAGTGCGATACGTCTGTGCCTGGCCAAGAATGTTCTTGCAAATATGCATGGAATATCTACGGCAAAGGGACTTTGAGAAAAGTTCGAAAAGTTGTATCAGACGAAAGGCGTATTGAATCATGTGTACCTAAATGAGCAGTTTCATATACTGCGAATGAGGGAAGGTACGACTATTTCATATCATTTAAGTGTTCTCAATGGCATTGTCTCTGAGCTAGAGGTTATTGGAGTTAAAATTGATGATGAGGATCAAGCCTTGAGGCTCATCTGGTCTCTTTCACATTCCTATGAGCATATGAAACCTATTCTGATACATGGGAAGGAGAAAATAATTTTTTCAGACATTACGAATAAACTTTTTTCTGAAGAGAGAAGACTAGGTGGTGGAAGAAATAGTCCACCTGAGAACTTAACAATGGTAGCAGCTGGAAATGGGAAGAGGAAGAACTTCACGAAGAAGAAAGTAGTCTGCTGGGGGTGTGGATAATCTGGGCATGTCAAGAAAAATTGTCCAAGAGCTGGAGCAAGTTTGGCAAATGACTCCAAGTTAGTAAATGGAGATACTGATGATGAAGCTAACTTTTTGTCTCTCTCCACTGAAGACCATGCCTTTTGAAAATGGACATGTACATCCTCATGGCATTCCGCTAAATCTCAAAGTTACCATGATAGAGGATGTGTTAATGTTAGTGGGTCCACAAATTTGCACACGAGCATTGGTTTGGCATTGATGTAGGGTATGTAGTGGAAATTCATGTCGATGGTTGATAAATTTTCAGGAAAGCCAAACGTGGAAGTTGCACATAATTTTTAGCAAGGTTTTTTCAACATGGGCCGAAATTGAAATGTTTGGAATTGGTTTATTCTGAATGGGTATGTTTTTATGGTGGAGCATGATAGCGAAAGCTATGAAGATTTTCATTGCGGTGGAGCATGGCTGTGGGATCAGCCAAAGTCGTAAGGTGGAAATTGTTGGTTTTGCTCTTTGGAATCCCACACCAGTGGGGAGTGAGAGAAGAGCCAAGGCCAAGGCCTATAAATAGGAGGTCTAGCCTCCTTGGTTAAGTGCACCAGTCATAAGCTTAGCTTTATGACTCTAGGAAAATTCCTATATTGTCCTTCTTTTTGTAAGAAGTGAAGAGGTGAGAGTCAAAATTTTGCTAGTGGGGTAGCTTTATGGGTGTCCTTAGGGTGAAGAGAAAAATTGTGTGATGGTAACAATTTTTCACATAGTGGATTTTTTTCTTTGGATCTGATGGTTTTTCTCTTGTTTTGGGAGTTCTCCACATAAATTCTTGTACTATTATTATTTCTTTGTTTTTCTTGATATTCTTGCAAAAAGTGGATCCTGGGGGTGAATTTGGTAGGTCCAAATTACCAACAAAAGGAATCTTATTCATTTCCATTGCTTTTCTTCTTTATGGTCCACATCCAACATCTAAAAAGATACAATTTCCTTGCGTTGTAATCATGTAAAGTGAAAGCTAATTTGTATTACAATATTAATCAATGAAAGCTAAAAGAAATGATCTGGCTAGCATAATGAAGTCATGCCGAATCAGGGTTAATTCCCAAAATTCTGCAAAATATCGAAAATACATTATCACTTCATGTGTGACTTTCATAGTTGACCAATGGATGTGTGCATGTGCTTTGATCGACTTTCAAAATTAACTCTGTGCGTGAGAGAGAGAGAGAGAGAGAGAGAGAGAGTGTGTGTGTGTGTGTGTGAACTACCCCTGACATTATGATGGAAATGGAACTAAAAAGTCTACTACGAAGTGGAGAAGCTGTAATGGAATAGAACACGAAGTGGGTTGAAGTTGTATTTTAGATTAGGAATAGTTATTATTTAATTGAAGTTAGAAGAGTTATTATTGTTGTCAGTAGTTTATTGCTTTAAACTAGTACATGTCAATTAGGATTGTAATTTTATTTGGGTTATTAAGGTAAGAGTGCAGAGATTGTATAGGAATAGGTTTACGTACATGGTTAGGAGTGTATGGCTATAAGTACAAGGGTCTGCAGTTTATTTTGATCCATCAGAAGTAATAAAAAACTTGTGGTTTGTTCTAGCCCCTAAGTGAATCACAATTTATCACTTTTAATTGTAGTAAGATCCTGGTTCCATCAGTGGTATCAGAGCATGGCTACGACTAAGGAATGTCTTGAAAGCTTAGAATACAGTTTGCATGAGGTATGGGAAGGGACCAAAGACACCAGTTCACGACTTCAAGCAATGGAAGAAAGTTTGAAGGCAATCAAGGAGTTTTTGGAGGCATCACAGGAGTAACATTTCCATTGGCCAGACAAAGACTCTTCAAAGCAGGAAGAAATGGGGTCGCATTCATGGATTCTGCACCAAGGAGAAGGACACCAACAATTCCATCCATGATAGTTTAAAATGAATTTTTCACGTTACTCTAGCGATGATCCAACTACATGGGCAAACCGAGTGGTGCAGCTCTTTAATTTTCAGGTCATTGTCGAGGATCATAAGGTGCGATTAGCCTCTTTCCATGTAGAAGGTGAGGCAAATGTATGGTGGCAATGGGTTCAACAAGTTTATAAGGAGGAAGAAAAGTTCTTCACCTGGGATGACTTTATGCAGGAAATATTTTTGTATTTTTGACCAACCAAGTACGAGGACTTTGATGAAGCGCTATCTTGAATTCGTCAAACTGGGTCTCTTCGAGATTATCAGCATGAGTTTGAATGCCTAGCAACCAGAGTGGTTGGCTGGCCTTAAAAGGCACTAATAAGCACGTTTTTGGGAGGATTAAAGGATGAAATCGCTGCGGACATCTAGATGTTCAAACCAAAAACACTGCGTGAGGCCATTAAATTGGCAAGAATGAGGGACAATCGGTTGAGTAAGCAAAGGGAAGTACACATCTAGAAGTCAAACACCGATTCAAGCAACAAGGGCCCTTCAAGCAATCACTACGCCTCCTACAACACGTAACAACAGCAATCTAAATTTCAAAAGATTAAGCTGGGCGGAGGTACAGATGAAGTGGAAGAAAATGGCTATGTTTCAATTGCGATGAAAGGTTCACACCGGGACACAATTTATCACTTTTTATCGTAGTAAGATCATGGTTCCATCACATTAATTATCTATCTTGGTTAATGCAATCCTAATTAATTTCAGCACAACCAACGTAGATGATGAGAATGTAGTAATAAAAGTTGCTTACCAGGTTGACCAAGAGGAGAGATTACATCCTCAAGTGGGGATGACTGAGTTCAAATGGAATCTACTGTGGAAATTCAAGACTCAAGATAGATTGAAATTGTTATCTTGGTGAGAGTTACCTGTTAAAGCAAATATCATGCAAGTGGTGAGAGAAATGGACCAAGATGAAAGCCAAAACCCGCTTTGTAACTATGAGCAAAAAACTCATGAACATGTTTATTTCTTAGATGTCTAGTTAATCAAACTATTTGGAAAGACGCTCCATGGCCATTGGATTTAATGAAGTTAGAGCATCTTCAAATTAAAGAGTGTATTGATGCAATTATACAAGCCTTTAAGATAATGGTTGTTTATGAAAAGGAAAATCAGGATTTTATCCTTTGGTACACCAGAAACTATTACCAGTTTATTGTAGAAACTTTTTTTTACTTACATGTATCACGTATATGATAGTTAGTTAGTTAGTTGTAGAGTCTATATTTTTTGCCTGAACTCTACTATATAAGTCTTTCTCTACTTTCTGATTCAATACAAGTTTCTAGAATATTTTCATCCAAACTCTCTCTCTCTCTCTCTCTCTCTCTCTCTCTCTCTCTCTCTCTCTCTCATCATGGTATCAAAGCAACCCTAATTTATCAGCGTCGATCTAATTCACCATGGTTATCGCCTCAGATGATTCTTCTTCTTCTTCCGTTGTTCAACATCATACCCCTGAGGATTATTCAAATTTTTATTATCTCCAAAGTGGTGATTATCCTAGAGCGATTCTCATTTCCCAGCCACTGAATGGAGACAGTTATCTAACTTGAAATCGATCCATGTCCATGGCACTTATAGCCAAGAACAAGTTGTGCTTTGTTAATGGTGCTCTGCCACTGTCTGTAGAAATAGATCCACTTTATGATGTTTGGATCCGATGCAATATTGTGGTTTTATCGTGGTTGCTCAATGCGTTATCAAAGGAAATCATTTCTTCAGTCATCTACATTAACTCTACTGAAGATATGTGTAATGATTTGAAGGAAAGATTTACTTAGAGCAATAGGCCACGTTTTTTTCAGATCCGAAAAGTAATTGCCTACTTAACATAGAAGCAATCATCTGTAAGCTCTTACCTCACACAATTAAAGAGTTACTGGGAAGAAATGGTGCATTTTTGTCCAATGCCGTCATGCTCATGTGAAGCTATCAAGAAGATTGTTGAATTTCAGCAAGAGGAGTACATCGTGCAGTGTCCTGCAGTTCTTGATGGGACTTAGTCATATGCTCATTCACGGAGTCAAATTGTACTTACTAATTCATTTCATCCAATTAATAAGGTAAAATCAGTCTAACATTTCTTCTGTGAATCAAGCAGGTACACTTCCATCTAGTTCTAAACCAAATACTTCATCTGCACCATCCATTCCTTCCTTTTTAGGTATTTCTATAACCATTTTTTCACAATCTTTCTTTTCCCTAAATATTGATACAAATCAAATTCACACAAACTCTTGGATTCTTGATCCTGGAGCAACCGATGGTCCGATCGTATGATTGGTTCTCTTCTCTCTTTTCTTCCATCACATCTACTATAAACATTTTTATTAAACTACCTAATGGTTCTTGCACTCAAGTTACACATTTTGGCACAGTTAGACTTTCTAATTCTCTAATTCTAACTTATGTTCTTTATACTCTAACCTTTACATTTAACCTCATGTCAGTCAGCAAATTAACCCCACAGTTATCATGTTCTTTTATTTTCATATATGATTTTTGTTATATCCAAGATCTCTTCAACTGGAGGACGATTGTAGTAGCTAAACACTCACAAGGATTATACCATTTACTACAAGTTCTAGACACTTATGACTATTGTAATTCAGTTTCATTTCATCATCGTAATTCTGTAAAAAAATAACTCGCACATATGGCACTGCCTCCTTGGACACATTTTTGCTTCTAGATTGCAAGATTTGTCTTTAGCCTTTCTTACTTTACATGTCAAAATAAAAGGTCATTGTGATGTTTGTCCCCTTGCTAAATAGAAAATACTTCATTGTCCTTTGAGTACATCAGCTTCCACTTCCCTTTTTGAGCTTGTTCATTGTGATGTTTGGGGTCTTTTCTTAATTCCTTTATATAGTGGCTTTAAATATCTTTTTTACTATTGTAGATTATTACAGCAGATGTACTTGGATATATTCGCTTAAATTTAAATCTAAAAATTAATCTGATCTACAATCATTTTTTGTCTTTATTGAAACTCAATTCAATTCTAAAATCAAAACCATATGAACTTGTAATGCTTTAGGATTTGATATGCAAGCCTTTTTTACCAGCAGAAGAGTTATACACTAACACCAGATAGAATATAGGTTATTCTGCAGGCTAGTTTTAATAGATAATTTGCAAGGAAGGAAGACAAGAGAATCACCCAAAACATAGAGAAAATGACTCTGATATTCAATTCAAAATTGTCAAAATCTAAGAATTACGAAATCAACCCACAAGCCGGGTTGCAATAGCTGAAAATTGACCATGTCAGAATTTTACCAAAAATAGCAAAATTTCAATAATCACACCAAAAATAAATACGTAATAAAAGAAGTGATTTGCCAAAAATTTGGCTCAAATCGGGTTCAGAATCACTTCCTAAACGATAAATGAAATAGTACCATAAAAGGCAAAAGAAAATTAAAAGTAGGGATTCATAGAGGAAAATAGTAGATTTTGGCCTTCAAAAAGATGCACATAGAGCATAGCCGGTGACCACAACGTGCGCGCCGAAAAGATCTTTCCAAATTGAGGTTATATGCGCGATTCTAATACCCGTAGTCAAAGTTATGCCCAAAAGCCAAAATGTGCCCAAAACTACCTCAATCAAGGAAAGATCACGATTTCCTGCCATCTTTGCGCTGATCTGCCATCTCAAGGTATTTCAATGCAATCAACGTGCAATTTGACAACTTAGCATCATTTGACTCGGATCCTCCTACATCATACACCAACATAGTTGTATTTATACTCCTAAACAAAATGCTATAGTTGGAGGCTATGCAGTGACACTGCCCCACTACCAACATGTTGATGTTTTGCCTTATGTCGATGGCCACTACACTGATCCACCTCAGTTGTACATTGTAGTAAGGTAGAACACATTATAGATAGAATATTCCTTATTCTTTGTTTATTATGACACTAGCTGTGTATATATATTGCTTTGTATATCTTTTCGAGTTTACAATGAGAATCAGAGTTGTTCTCTCACAGTTTTCATCTTTATCACTATTTTTCTACTTTGATTCATCTTCATCCCCCAATTCTGACATGGTATCAGAGCCAGGTTTCATAATAACCCTACTTTGTTATCATTTAGGTATTTTCACAAACACATTCTTAGCACTCATTTTCTCACTTGCATTCAACCTCTTCGATGGCAGAAGAAGGTTCATCCAACACGATTCCTGATTCAAACAATCCACTCATTTGCCTCATTTTCTTAGAAAAATTTTGCTTTATATAGGTCCCCTCTTCATGGATAACGATTGGACTAGATAAACTCAATCATAGCCTATATTTCCTACTCTCAAGCTCTCTTGGCTGCAATACCTCTCATCAGCTTTCTAGGACCTTTTCAAATTCCTCCAATGTTTCAGCATGTAATGTTATCAATGAACAGAATTTTGATATTTGACACCTTGGATTAGGACATTTATCCAATCAAAGAATGAATTTAATTCATTCTTCTTGCCCTGATGTAAAAGGTTGTGATCAAACTCATTGCATTGTTTGCTCTTTATCTAAGCAGAAATGTCTTCCATTTCAATCAAACATTACTTCTACTAATTCTGTTTTTGAGCTTGTCCACTGTGATATTTGGGGACCATATTCCCAAGCTTATTTGCATGGTCATCATTACTTCTTGACTATTGTTGATGACTATAGTCGTGTCCCATGGGTATACCTAATGCAATTTAAATCAAAAGCACAATCCCTTTTGCAATCCTTTATCCTTATGGTTCAAACTCAATTTAATTCCAAAGTTAAAAATGTTAGAACTGATAATGGATTGGAGTTTCATATGCTTGATTTCTTTAATTCCCATGGGATTCTACATCAAAAAACCCTTGTGTACTCACCACAATAAAATGGAGTTGTGGAAAGAAAACAACAACATTTTATCACTGTTGCCGGAGCTCTACTCATTCAAGCTTCACTCCCCACAAAATTTTGAGGAGATTCAGTTTTAACAGCTGCACATTTGATCAATAGAATACCTTCACCCACCATTCATAAAAAAATCCCCATATGAAGTGTTATTTTCATCTAAACCTTCTTACAACCATTTAGGAGTATTTGGGTGTCTTTGCTTCGTTTCTACACTAAAGCACAGTTGCACTGAACTGGATCCAAGAGCTCAAAAGTGTCTCTTTCTTAGATATCCAATGGGAGTTAAGGGATATAAAGTGTATAACCTTGACAGTCATCACACTTTTATCTCCTGAGATGTAGTGTTCTTAGAATCTGAGTTTCCTTTTAGGAACACAGATCCTAAGAGTTCTACACCTCTTCCAAACCCTCCTGCTTCACCTGATCAAATCTACTATCCCCAAGCAGCCTCGCCAAATTCTTCCCTCCAAGTCACTAATGAACTCAACACCCTTTCCTCCACATATCCTTCCCTCCATTCTCCCTCTCAATCAGAGTCCTCCACATCCTCTCCTTCCTCACTCAATCCACCTAAAGACCCCGTTATGTCACCTCCACCCATGCCTTCACCACACACTCTACTTTGAAGGTCTGACAGAATTAAACACACACCCTCTTATTTGCATGATTATCATTACCAACTCATATTCATCTCATCCATGCTCCTCTCCCACTAAACATCCCATAGCACATTACCTTTCATACAGAGACCTTTCCTCCTCACATCAAACCTATGCATTATCATTCACACTCATCTTGGAACCAAAGAATTATGAGGAAGCTGTGGTTCATGAGCATTGACAATCTGCTATGGCAGCTGAGTTGAAGGCTCTTGAGGCAAATGGCACTTGGTCCATTGTGCCCTTGCCTCTTGGAAATAAGCCAATCGGTTGCAAATATGTTTACAAAATCAAACTAAGATCAGATGGCACCATTGATAAAGACAAGGCACGACTTGTAGCTAAGGGTTATACATAACGAGAGAGGTTTGACTATCAGGAAACATTCAGCCCAGTAGCAAAAATGACCACTGTTCGTGTATTTCTTGCCTTGCCTGCAATTTTTGGCTGGCATTTGGAACAATTACATGTCCACAATGCATTCCTCCATGGTGACCTTGAGGAAGACATTTACATGGAGCTTCCACCAGGTTTTCAACTCAAGGGGGAGTCTCAATCCAAGACTCAGAAGCTTGTTTGCAAGCTGCACAAGTCCTTATATGGCTTGAAATAAACCTTTAGGCAATGGAATTCAAAATTCACAGCTTCTCTTCTTGCCATAGAATTTTCTCAATCAAAATCAGATTATTCTCTGTTTACCAGAAATGATGAGCATGGTTTTGTGGCACTCCTAGTATATGTTGATGATATTATTTTGGGGAGTAACAGTTTGGAAGCCATAAAATCTATCAAAGACCGCCTGTATAGCTAGTTCAAGATCCAAGACTTGGGACATCTAAAATACTTTCTAGGATTGAAATTTTGTGTTTTGTTTGAAAGTTTAAAATATTATATTTTAATATTATTATTGTTTTGGGATTTGAAAAAGTTGAATTAGGATTTGAAAAAGTTGAATTGTTTATTATATTTTGTATGGGGATTTGAAAAATGTGTAATGATGAGTTGAGATGATATGAGATGAGAATTTTGAAGAATTTCTCACTTCCAAACCTGCCCTAAATGGCAGTCATGTATGTCACAAAAATATACACTAGAAATCCTTGAAAGTGCTGGTCTACTTAGGTGCAAACCTATTAACACTTCCATGAATCCAAACCACAAGTTTACACACTCCTTAGATGACTTACTATTAGATATCACTGCATATAGAAAGCTGGTAGGAAGACTCGTCTATTTGACTATTACAAGACCAAACATAACATATGCTATCAATGTACTTAGTCAATTTCTGGATAGACCAACTCAGGCGCACCTTATTGCAGCTCATAGGATACATAAGTATCTCAAAAGTTCAGTTGGGCAAGGAATTCTTTTCTCTTCAAAATCCTCACTGCAGCTCAAGGGGTACAGTGACTCAAATTGGGCAGCTTGCCCTGAGACTAGGCGATCTATGACTAGTTTTTGTATATTTGTTGATGATTCAATGGTTAGTTGGAAATCTAAGAAACAGGCTACTATATCACGATCTTCAGTCGAGGCAGAATATCCAGTATTGGCACATGCAAGCTGTGAAATTGTTTGGTTGAAGGAGCTCTTGAAGGACTTTAACATAGAACATCCACAACCTGTCCAGCTTTACTATGACAGTCAATCAACCATCCACCTCACGAAAAACCCAATTTTCAATAAAAAAAACCAAGCATGTAGAATTAGATTGTCACTTTGTACGGGAAAAGATCATAGCTAGAACCATTACACCTATCCATGTGGCCTCAAAGTTCCAATTGGCTGACATTTTCACAAAGGCATTATCAGCTCCATTGTTTCATTCCTTATTGTCCAAGATGGGCACATTGAACATCTATGCCCATCTTGAGGGGCGTCTCAAGAAATACCAAAGAAGAAGAAAGAGGCCTCAGATATCACCTAGACCCGAGACATAGAAGATAATCCTTCTGCTATGTCTTCTACTATTTTGGAGGTTGTGCAGTGACACTGCCCCACTACCAACCTGTTGATGTTTTGCCTTATGTTGATGGCCACTACACTGATTCACCTCAGTTGTACATTGTAGTAGAGTATGACACATTATAGATAGAATATTCCTTATTCTTTGTTTGTTATGACACTAGCTGTGTATATATATTGCTTTGTATATCTTTTCGAGTTTACAATGAGAATCAGAGTTGTTCTCTCACAGTTTTCATCTTTGTCACTATTTTCTGCTTTGATTCATCTTCATCCCTCAATTCTGACACTTTTGGCATGCCCTACTCGACTTTTCAAACGAACGTTTTGTTCTTGATCTTCCAGAGATACTATAACACAAAGCACAATTTGCGTCCAAAAAAATCACTACAATAGCATAAATAGTAGTCGCAAATTTGTTTTAACATCCAACTAATTTCGCTGCTACATGGTCGATAAAGATTCATCTCAAAAAGTTTTACACGGTGCAGAAGATTTTGTACTTTAGAGTTGCATCCTAGTCCATAAATTTCCAACTGTTTACAAGTATCTCAATGTACGCAGTTGCTACAGGGGCCATATGCTTCCCTATGTAAGGTTCCATCAATGGCGAAAAGGGTTTTAGTGGTTTGACTTCACCGTGCACCGGCTATTGATATAGTCGCTGGCACCAATTACTACACCATTTTCAGCAAGTATTGTATGCATGCTTGCTTCCCAAATGAACATTACTTTTCTACATGTTCCATGCTAGCTTCACATAATCCCAATCAGGCTGTGACTTGGGTTGACTGGTTCAAGGGTGGTGTACATCCTGTAACGTACAAAAAATCTAACATTACAGAAGATTTTATAAGGTCTATAAGGACTAACAGCACACGCTACCAATATAATTTTGAGATGGCATCTACCAATATAAATTTGGTCTGCCGAGTGCAGTATTGTTGGCTCTATGATTTTGTTTCTGATACAAATGTACGACTATGATGTTTTGAATGAGAATTTGGGTTCTCAAGTTTTGAGACAATATTAGTCCTTTGAAGAAAGAGAGCATCAAAATAAAAGTTAATGTTACCATTGGATGATTCTGAATATAGCTTCGATTCATGATGTTCATGAGGCATTGTTATTGCCTAAGTTATCAAGATATATAAATATATATATACACCAACTTCTCACGTTAAACCAACATAATGCTCGCAAAAATCACAAGATAAAATATAAGTTCAGAGTCATATAATTCTGACGTGGCATTCTACCCATAAAAGTATGTATTCTATCCATTAAATTTGAAGTGTTATGTTTATGAAGCGGTAAACCTTTTAAAAGTAATGTTTCATTATGAACCATTGTAACTTTTAAGTTTTATTTCAATTCTTACATATAAAGATATAAACCAATTCAAGACTCCTCCCAAAAGCATTAACTCAACATTTATATTGTTTTATATTTTAAGCAGATTCATATGACTCCGATGTGGCATTCTACCCATAAAAGTAAGCATTCTACTCATTAAACTTGAAATGTTATGATTATGGAGCGGTAATCCTTTTAAAAGCAATGTTTCATTATGAACTGTTGTAACTTTTAAGTTTTTTTTTTCTTACATCTAAATATATAAACCAATTCAAGTCTTCACCCAAAGGTACTATTTCAACCTTTATATTGTTTTGTCAAATAAACTATCCTATAAGCAATTTCAAATTTTTTCACTATAAAACCCAGTGTCTCTCTAAATTTCTCTCCCTCATACACAACAATCAGGATATTGCGCGGGTTATAAGCTCGTGACATATAAATTTAGTGCCAATAATTCCTAACCTATATATATTGCACAAAATTTAGCATATAAAGCACAAAAGCAAACTCAATTGCTTCAAACAGTTAAATCAGATGCTGCATTATTGTACTAGGATTTGTATCACAATCCAACATGAGTAATGTCGAATCAATGAAATGCTTGCGCTCTTCATGCTAATTTCTTGCTCTAAAAGGTATCTCACATGTGACGTTCAGATTCTGCACTTACTTTACACATGGGAGACATGATCATTGAGATTATTTAAGACCATAACCATCTTTGATAAAATATGTATATAAGAGGTCCAAAGTACAAAGCTATATATGTAACCTGTCATATCAGTGCAAACACATAGAGGGGCTGAGTAATCATAATAAAATAAATGAACTAGTATACAAATTTGTATACCAATTAAGCATCAAATTAAGCTGCTACTATTGTTGGATTGTTTGTGTAGAGCCTAGTTTTGTTTTGTGGAGGTCTGGTTTGATGATTTGATCTGACAAGAATTCATTACGATTTTTTAATAGGTTTTCAATGAAACTTGGGCCATGAAGCTTAGGCTTCGACTAATAAGCCCAAGCCGAAACAAAAATATTCTTGAACCAGTTTTAGAGCCTAAATTGGTCCAACCTGACCACTAATTAGGGTTTACGTGCTAATCTAATTAGAGTTTTCACTGCATATATATTGTACTATTCCATATGACTATGTATTGTATTTGTCGCATTGTATTCAACTTTTAAGAAAATAAAATCCTATGTAACTCTATAGACATCGACATGTTCTCTAAATTTTATAGCGTGTGTGATTGATTATTGTTTTACTTTATTTTCTTGCATCGTTTTTCACAACAACTATCTCTGTTTTGCCAATTGTGGAATTGCAGGTCCATGATTGAGTGATGGTCCATTCATTCGAGGAGGTCCTGTTAGCTGTTAATGTCACAAAGCTTCTTTGCGCAAACATAACATGTAAAAACTCTATACAAGTCGACAAGTAGATACAAAAAATTTAAAATTTTTACTACTTACAAATTAGATCATTTTTTCTTTTCTGTTTGCCTGTCAAATTTACCATTTGCCCGAATATTAGGCTATCTTTGGGTGTTGAGTTCTCTGAGCCTATATCAAATCAATTATTGATGGGATCTACTATTTTTTCAACTTCTCATAAGAAAACATATATTAAGCTACTTTATATATTTAAACACATATCTCAATCCACTTAATGCATTCAAGCACATCTCAGTAAAATCCACAAAACACTACTATTCAAAAATCAACTCAGATCATCAAAGATCACCTCAGCACCCAAACACAACTTTAGATTTCCTTTTGAATCCTAGTTCTGTAAGGTTGCTTTTGGACAACAAGATCTGAGATAGTTTCGTACATATGGATATACTCCCCATCTAAACACACACAACTTACTTCATCTTAAATAGCCTTACCTTTTTCATCTTAACTCAACACTATTCATTGCTGAGACTTTTATTTGTAAAACATATAAATAAAATAACTATTTCATCACTGCAACAACAAATCATTGATGAGATCTACTACTTTTTTAACTTCCCACAAAAAAGTTAAACAATATATCTCAACTTATTTAATACATCTAAACACATCTTAATAAGACCTACAAAACACAATCAAATATCTTAATTCACAAATAAATTCAGATCATTTGAAATAGTCTTAGCATCCAAACCAACCTAAGGGTCCTCAAATCCCCTAAAGTCTTTTCATCAGTGTTTTAAATATCGTTTCATATCGGCTGGTACGGTCGAAATATGTCGTACCGGCCGAGTAGCCAATACAGACAAGTATATTGTTTCATACCAGTCAAAATTTCGGTCGTATTAGCCAGTATCGGCTAATATATCGGATTTTGGCCTATATACATATTTCGGCCTTTACTTTTTTTCATTTCTTCAAACTACAGGTTCATTTTTTTACTCTCAATTCAAATCAGACTATTTATAATTTATATATATAATTTATTCATATATAGACTATTATTTTGGAATATAATTTTTATATATTTATATATAGAATTTATTCATATATACTATATAAACTATTTTAAAACAGTATTGATATTAAAATATCTCGTTTTAATGCCTCGACTGAAACGATATTTTTACCTCTTTGGAAATTTATGGGATTAAAATCACCCAACAAGTCATTGTCCACGTTTCACTTAATGGAGACAGTTAATAACTACTGGATAAGAATCCTCTCTATTCCAGTTTAAAATACATAATATCTATATATTGTAAAAGACGACATTTTTTAGTCATTTTCTTGTCAACATAATGTATAATAACCAAGATTATCCAATATAATTTTTTATTTTTTAAGAAATCCCATATAATCATCTAAATTGTTAAAACCAAATGGAGAGAGAAACCTGTTTCCTTGCGAGAAAAAACTTCTTTTATGGATAGATGATAGTTTTTGGATCCAAAATTCAGACGACAAGCATCGATGATTCGATACCCAAGTCCCGAGTATGGTACTCGGCTAACCTTTCCAAATTTTCAATAATAATTTCAGTTTTTAAAATGTAGAATTGGTTTGGATAGTGAGATGAGATGAGATTAGATGATTTTAAATAAGTTAAATAAAATATTAGTTTTTAATATTATTATTATTTTAATATTTTTAAAAATTAAATTATATTTTATATAAAAATTTGAAAAAATTATAATAAAAAGATAAAATAGATTGTGTTCGTGCATAATGCTTATGTTTGGGCATGCAAATTATTTAGTCCTAAAATCGAACAAGAACACTGTTTGGGAACAAAGAAGGCGTCAGATAGTAAAGTGCGCACGGAGTATATAAAGTCTCCCGTCACCTCCCAGCGCATTTTAGGGCAAGTCCCCGAAAACACCCGGCTTCTCAATCTACACATGGAATCCTTGACATGAATGGTACCCTCTCTCTCTCTCTCTCTCTCTCTCTCTCTCTCTCTGTCTCTCTCTGTATGTAATTTTCATTATTTTTAATCTGGAGTAAAACGTGCAGACAGTGACTCTTAAATGAAAGGAAATCGTGTTCGAGTGATTTAATCGTGGCTGACGACAAAAACCCATTGTGAATTTTCCATTTTTCGATAATGGGCTATCCTCAATTTTGCAGTATGTTTGGGAAATGCCATTGAATTGAGCTGTCTATATATGCAAAGCATGTGGTTGTCTGTATGTGTGTAGTTGTTTGCAATGAAATCATAAACAGGGAAAGAAGCTTAAAATGATTGAGATTCCGAGGTTGTTTGGAGAAATATGATTTGGGTGTATGGTGCTTTGGATGAATATGATTGAATTTTAACACAAAATTAGAAAATGGTTTGTACTTTGTAAGACTTTCATTGACTGCTAGAGATTATGCAAAATCAAACAATGCTGTGAAAAAAAGAGCTAGTGATGTGATCTAATTAAATACGAGGAAAAATATTTGATTCGGGTTTTGTATTTTGGGACAGATAATCATGCATTTGAACTGCGTCAGGCGTTTTCTTGAGAAGAACCTGGACATGCAACAAAATTTTTGGGATAGAATTGAACATAAATCAAAACACTGGAATAGAATTCGTAATGAACTAATGGTCCTTTTGTATTATGGCCTTTCTTTCCAAATTCCAACATTTAACTGTAAGGGGGAGTTTGACTTGAA
Organism: Pterocarya stenoptera; assembly: GCA_003123785.1. NCBI lineage: Eukaryota > Viridiplantae > Streptophyta > Magnoliopsida > Fagales > Juglandaceae > Pterocarya > Pterocarya stenoptera. The sequence continues at coordinate 40,404 of QEOT01006828.1, forward strand.
TTAAACCTGAGCTATATAGTAACATTTACAAAAAATTTCAAATTTTGATAATCAACACAAACGCTATTTAGGGACCCGTCTAAGCTACTTGGGAGATTCCTCTAAAATCATTTCAGGAGCTGTATCAAAGCTTGTTTCGTATCCCTGTAAAATCATCTAAGCAACATTAATTTTGCTAACTTTTTTCTTCTACATTTTTAGAGAATTTACAAATTTTATGTATTCGAAAATGATATTTGAGTTGATTATTAAATAATTATCCCCATGGTTGCTATTTTTGCTATTATTTTGCTTTGTGCTAAATTTTGACCAGCATTTAGACTAGTTGGCATTTATTATTCTTACATTTATACTTGTGTCCTTATAATTTGTTATGAAATTAAATTATTTTTTTGCCCCTTTTGTTTTGTTTTTTTTTTTTAATCTTTTGTGAAAAAATATATTCCATCTGTTGGGACTTAGTCCCCTAATGGTTTTTCTTTCTTTCTTTTTTATTTTTTTTATAGACATAGGGTCTTAGGTTGGCCTTGAGTGGGTTAATGAGAAAGTATGTCTGAAGAGGCTGGACCGATGTTGGTGGTCTATGATGATCCCTCAGATCAAAGATCTTTGTCCCTGGATGATAGCAGTAGCACAGAGGAATCACCTGATGAAACCAGGCTTTCCTTAGAAACCACTAATGATGCAATTCCATTCATTGGGCAAAGATTTGGTACTCATGATGCTGCTTACGAATTTTATAGTGAATTTGCAAAGCGATGCGGCTTCTCAATCCGGCGCCACCGTACAGAGGGAAAGGATGGGATTGGAAAAGGACTTACGAGGCGCTACTTTGTGTGCCACCGTGCTGGCAACACCCCTATTAAAACCTCGAGTGAAAGTAAACCTCAAAGAAACCGTAAATCCTCAAGGTGTGGATGTCAAGCATACTTGCGGATAAGCAAGACAACAGAATTAGGGGCACCAGAATGGCGTGTCACAGGTTTTGCAAATCACCATAATCATGAGCTCTTAGAACCAAATCAAGTTCGTTTCCTTCCTGCATACCGGACCATATCAGATACAGACAAGGGCAGAATCCTTATGTTTGCCAAAACAGGAATCTCTGTGCACCAGATGATGAGACTTATGGAGCTTGAGAAGTGTGTAGAGCCTGGATATTTACCCTTCACTGAAAAGGATGTGAGGAATTTACTCCAATCATTTAGGAAATTAGATCCAGAAGAGGAGAGCATAGACTTGTTAAGAATGTGCAGAAACATTAAGGAGAAAGACCCCAACTTCAGATTTGAGTATACGCTTGATTCAAACCACAGGTTAGAGAACATTGCATGGTCATATGCGTCATCAGTCCATTCATATGAGATATTTGGTGATGCGGTTGTGTTTGATACAACACATCGCCTGACTGCATTTGACATGCCTCTAGGGATTTGGGTCGGAATGAATAATTACGGTATGCCTTGCTTCTTTGGCTGCGTCCTTTTGCATGAGGAAAATCTGAGGTCGTTTTCGTGGGCATTGAAGGTAATGGCATGAAAAATAATTGTTTTTTTTCCCAACTAATCTGTCAAATTATATTGTACATTTGACTGCAATTAATCTGAATCAGACAACTCCCTCAATTTCTTCTCTCTTAGGTGACATAAACAAAAGCAAAAGAGACATTGATGCATAGAAACATAGGCATTGAAAATTATACAGGTGGATGTTAAGATAGCATCAGGGAGTAGTTAATATGGCAGATGATTAGATATTATTGGCCAGTCAGGTTATGGACCTTGCACAAAATAATGTTGGTTAAGTGATTCAGTTTCAAATGAGGGAATATGCTAATTCGTTTAAATTCACAAACCACCTCAACTCATCTCACCTTCATCATTACAACTTTCCCAAATTTCCACACAAAATATAATAAACAATTCAACTTTTTCAAATCCCAAAACAATAATAATATTCTAAAAATATTTTATTCTACTATTCACAAGCCATCTCAACTTATCTCTGAATCCAAACGACTAATATTCTCGATATTGCAACCTTAAATGTTGGGAAGCAGGCCAGATTTTCACTGAGAATGTAACGTCAGATTTGTAGTAGTAAATTTGTATGAGATCAGGCTCTCTTTTTCCCCTGTAAATGCAGATGGAGCTCCTCCCGGTATTGTTCAGGATTTTTTTTTTCTATAGGTAAAAAGAAATTTATTAAACCAAGTAATTAGGCATAGCCCAAGTTCACAGGGAATATACAAGAGAGAACACCTAATTACAAGTTAGGAACTAGAAAAAGCAACAATGAAATGATGAAAACAGGCCCATCAAGTACAATAGCAGATGCCCAAAGAAATATTGTATGGAAGAAAAAGTCTCTAACCTCTCCCAACAAGCGTTCTCTATCTTCAAAACTATGGCCGTTCCAAAAATTTTATTTAGGACTCTCATCTGTTTATGAATAATCTATTGCACATTCACATGTATTTTTCTTCTAAAAGGCTACACTGCTCTCAATTTGATATTGGCATTTTTGTTATGTATTGTACATATGGAAGGCATTCTTGGGGTTCATGAATGGGAAGGCTCCACAAACAATTTTAACTGACCAAAATATGTGTCTCAAAGAAGCAATAACCATGGAAATGACTACGACTAAGCATGCTCTTTGCATATGGATGATTGTGGCAAAGTTTCCATCCTGGTTCAATGCTGTACTGGGAGAACGGTACAACGAATGGAAGGCAGACTTCTTTCGACTCTATAATCTGGAGACAGTTGATGATTTTGAACTTGGGTGGAGGGACATGGTAAATTCTTTCGGGTTGCACACTAATAGGCATATAGCCAATTTGTATGGGTTACGCTCACTTTGGGCATTACCATTCTTGAGAAGCCATTTCTTTGCTGGAATGACTACAACTGGCCAGTCAAAGACGATTAATGCTTTCATTCAAAGATTTTTGAGTGCACAGACCCGGCTTGCACACTTTATAGAACAAGTATGCCATTCTTGTTTACTATTTCTGTTTAATCAGATAAGCATATTATTATATACTGTTTGGTTTTTATTATATCTTACATCATGAATTTTTTTTTTTTTTGCAACTATTCTTAAGTGATGACCCATGATTGCTCAGTGTAATCGGTACCATGTTTTACATTTTAGTCAGTATCAATTAAAGATCTTGGGCTGCTAGCAGTGAGGACCAGCCTCATAAGAATATTAGGATATAAAATTTCTCTGTTTTTTGTGTAGGTATTTATAAAAATTTTGGGGCTTGGCAGCCTGTTTCACCTAGGGCATGGTGAGAATGTGTCCGAGGGGTGTAACTAGTCCGGTTTGGATAAAAATTGGGACCAAATCAGTATGCACCGGTTTTGCATTTTCAAGAACCAATTCCACACCGGCTATCCCCTAAACCAGTACTTCCGGTTTTACCGGTTCTGGTCCGGTTTTTCGGTTTTAATATATATAATAGTATATTATAGTATATAATACTATAGTGATAATATATTGTAGTATATTATAATATATAATATAGTGATATATTATACTATATTATAATATAGTGATATAGTATTAGTATAACTATTAATACAATAGACTATAGTGATATAAGATTTTAAAATTTAATATTATATTAATTAGTAATTTATCATATAATACAAAACTATTTTATATATAATTATATATTATATATAAAAAATTATATACAATATAAAACATTATAATATATATATGAACCAGTCTAATTCGGTCCGATCCGGTTTTAGAAAAAAAAAAGGGGAACCGGATGTATTTTGACTGGTTTTAAGAAAAATAAAACCGGTACCGGACCAAACCAAACTCGGTACCAGACTAAACCCACCGGTTCGGTCTGGTTTTTTACACCCCTTGTCGAGTATTTTTCAAGACTGGACTTTTTATGTTCAAAAGCTTCTGCCCCCACCCCTCCCCGTCTTTCTCTGTCACTCCATAAAGAGAGAGGAAGGAAAAGTTATTAATACTAACCCAGCAAGCTCTTAACTTTTCTGGTCCAGTAATCATTAATCTATGCCTTGTTTTGGTCAATTATTTTTGTGACTTTGCCTATCTGAAGATGCCAAAACATAAAGACATGTTCTCTTCATAACCTGAATCATGTCAAGCAGGCAGATTGTATTGGATGCAGTATGGTGAGGAGTGGAAATACTCTGCCATTCACAGAAGGTTGTTAAATGGTGATT
>QEOT01006828.1:48751-84260 GCA_003123785.1 Pterocarya stenoptera
CATGGACAATTTGATGAGGCTAGGAATCTTGTATTAGAGCGGTTTTCCCATTAATCGGAAAACCGCCCTCACTGCAAAAGAGATCTCCTCACAAAACAGGAGTCTCGTGTTCTTTTGTTTATTTATAAATGTTTGGTATTTTGCTGGGAAGAATAAGTTAGAAAGAGGGGAAAGAGGGAGAGAGGGGGTAGGGGTGGGGTTATAATAAGCAGAGGAGCTTATTTAGGGGAAGGGAACGGTTGGTGGTCCTATGCTTGTGGATGTCTTGCCACCTGATTTGGCTGAAATTCTCCTGTTAGTTTTAATTTGTGGTTGTGTTACAAGCAGTAATTTTGTACTTTACTAATGATACAAACATCGTGGGCCTTCTATTTCTGAAAGAGCCGCAGTTAATAAGAATCAAAACAAGAAATAACTATTTTACAATAATGTCACTTTATAAATAAATATTAATATTTCTTAAATATTTTTCTTTAATTGCACCATTAAAGTCCGAGAAATTTTATAAGTTACAGAGCACTCCCAATAGCTTTTTCATCCTATATTTTAAAATGCATTATCAAAACTTACTTTTTTTATTTTACATATCGACTTTTACAATATATCATACATCAGTTTCTCTATTTTTTCTTCATATCATTTAAATATTATATTTTTTATTCATTTTAAAGGAATCTCATAACACCAAACAACTATCAAATGAGAGAGAAAATAATTAAAAATGTTTTAGAGAATGAATAGTATTCTCTAAATGTAGAAAATTACTATTACAAAATGTAAAATGAAGAAGAAGATACAAAATCTATTGGAAGCTACTTTTAACCAATTTTCTTTATATTATACAAAAAATTATATTTTACAACATCTATTGGGAGTGCTCAACACATAACTGTCCGAGTGATAATACTCTAGAGAAAAAAGGCCGAACAAGATTATAATAACTAATTAAGCTGGAGATACAACCTGTTTAATCTCGCGAACAGCAGCCAGTTTATTCAACAAAATAGCTTTATCAGCACCAAAAATATTATTTATCATGATTAAAAAAAACATCAACAAAGAAAAGAAAGGAGAAAACATTATTTGAACCAACCAAGTTTCGACCTAACATGGCCTTTATTAAGAGAGTCCGAGCAAGAATGGAACCAAAATTTTCTTATAGAAATGGTAAAAAGATAAAATAGAAACAAGGATCAGAAATTCCTCCCAAGCAAAACCATCATATCTAAAATTAGAAAACAAACCAAGAATTAATATCCTTATTTCAGCTACATCCTTTACAATCAGTTTTTCTTTAACACAAAATTTGATATTCACCAAAGTACTCAAATTCTCCCTTGATTTTAGGGTGCAGGAACTTGTACAGAAGCACGCATTGGCCAGCCAGGATGTGGAGGCGAACCTAGTGGGGTGGCATCCCTACTATGAGAGAACAGACTCAGCTCTACAAATGCCCCTGTTGAAGTCCCATCTTTCTCAAAAGTCCGGAAGGATATCGATCCCCGCTTTGTTGACGCATCAGAATTTCTACTTGGACTAACTTGACTGCTTTCTTCAGGATGGCTCTGGTTAGCGATAAGAGAGATGCCATCATTGTGATCATCATCAACCCTCCTAGCCTCTATGTCCTGTAGATTTCCCAGGGCTAAAGAATCTGCAACTGGGTAGTACACAAGCATGCATATACACAGCCCGGCACAACATAAAAGGGCAAGAAAAGCCAGCAAAACAAGAGTTTCAAACAGAAAATGCTCTGGTTTAGACAAAACAGATAAACCAAGGAAAATAACCCTCAATGGTAGGAAACTTGAAACGGAGAATACCAATGTGTAAACTCTCTTCTGCAAACTCTTATTGATAACCAATTTCAATATCCGACTTCCAAGCCAAAACAAGTAGGCAGTGAGGATCATGGCAAAAATCCCTAGGAATATGGTACTCAGTAAAGGGTAAGTGCAGAGGGCCATATCATCAGTTCTTCCCGTCCTAGAAGAGGCAGCCGTACTCAAAAAATAATGGGGCAGCTTTCTCAGGTAACTCTTATCCTTGTTTAACTGGGGTCCAATTAAAATAACGAAGAGCTGAAGAGTGAACACAGGAAGGCAGCAGAGAAGAACATAACCTGCTGTTTTCCCATTCCATCTTCCGCTTAGAATTCCCAACTGTGTCTTCTGCAAGGGCGCTCGCAGGAGAAACACGAGGGTGAGAAAGAGGCAAGGTTCTGCAAACCCCAGATTTGAGACGATGTAGCCTTTGCAAACAGTTTCCTGCCATTTCAAGTTAAGAGCACGTCTCAACAAACTTAGCCGTATCACCTCACCAAAACCCCACCAAATTGCAAACAAGATGAACGTAATCCGGATGATCCAAGGACCACTAAAGTAACTGAGTTGAATACAACCTGAGCTACGAATACGAGACCGGAAGTAGACCGAGTAAATAATGCATAGCAAACCAAGTACAATTAAGAATGCAACTAGACAGATTGTCACCACACCGAATGCATCGGCAGAAAATCTCGTCAGGGGCATTACCCGAAGCACAGATTCCACGCATGCTCTCAGCCAGCATGGATACAAAAAATTCCTCTAGTAGAGTGTACTCTTCCTTCCCAGAATTAAGGAGAATAATAGAAATAGCTTCCAAAGTAATACCAGAGGATGCTCATTGACCTCAAATTAACTATAAATAATCAATTACTCAGCATGATGATTCAGCAACCTTGCCAACAGCACCCACGTGGCACCTAACCTGAGTTCATATATATGAGCAACAAAACCACATATCAATATGTCAACAGCCTTGTCTGGGCTCTACAGTTGATCATCCAATCAAAATACCTACAATATATAAAAAGAAACCATGAGCCAACAAAGAAAATGAAAAGGGTAGTACATGTCTCAGGTTGCCAAATTTTTTTTATGCCAAATAAAACAGAAATAATCTGTCCTCGAGACAAAACATCAACTATGAGAATGAAAAATATTCAGAGAACAAGAACGAAGGAATTCCGTGCCCCGTAAAAAGCATAACAAGATCTTCAGTCGTCAATCAAAAGATCTAACTTTCCCTCACCCGTATAGGCAATTTGGCTTAATAAAATTATGCAACTTAGAGAAATTAATAGGAGAGCAAACAGAAACAAGAAAAAATAAAACAAACCCAGAAAATAGTCACTATTCCGCAACTGTTGGTTTTAAACATTCCAGTAGTTCACAAAATAAAAACGAGAAAATAGATTTTACATGTGTTCGAAGTATAGATTCTCCTAATATCCAAATTACCAATGTTACTTCATTAAGCATCTCAGCAAAACCTACTTGATTCGAGTGAAAAACAGAATTTCAAAACATCATTGCATCGCCATTACTTACTAGTTACCCAAACAAATTCTCAAGAGAGCACAAGTTCAATGCCAAACTTTGCATGATACGAAACAACTGGCCCCAGCCTGGTGTACTGAACATCATATAAAAAATGAACCTTTAATACACTCATCTAAATGCCTTCTATTACTACTCGATTCCATGGACTATGAACTTTGTCCTCCTTTACACAAAATTATTGGAATCGAATGGCCTGTAACGTCAATTTAGATATCTCTTGATCTCTGCATCAACAAAATAAGATCCTACAAACTGAAGGCCCTGGCCCCTAGTTATCCTAATGCGGGAAAGTAAAACACTTTTTCAATTATCATTTCTGTTCATTTTTTAACAGTTCCACAAACTTTACAGTTGGGCTGGGTAAAATTCATGCAAATGAAAACTTTTCGGAAATGACGTTTCTAAATATGCTGTCCGGAAGAGAAATAAGCTTCCGGATAGCTTCTCTCAAGACTGCAACCAGCCCCTACATCTTAATGGAAAAATAACATTTTTTCCTGATACAAACCAAGAAAAATCATATTTTTTTCAAACCGAAAGAAAAACTTAAATAGCTAACGTCATTTCATCCTCTTTTCCGCCGCTTCACAGTAACAAAACAGATCGTAAGTATATCTATCATAAAAACAAAAACCACAGCCTCAAATCTAGGCATTTTAGACAGCAAACAAAAATAAGATATATAATAAATAAATAAATAACACATATACGTCAGCATGACAACCACGTAAGCTACAAAATCAGCAAGAAACCCATTCGAAAGCATATAACAAAGCATGCTACGCATCGATTACAATATTGAAAGAAACCTCAATCAAAAAATTGGAATCTAGAAACAGTACCGGAATGAGCAAAACCTAGATCAATGGGGAGCAAACAGCGGGCAGAATCCTGATCTGGGGAACTCGAACCGCATAAACTAAGTATCGCAAAACGAGATCAGAGAAGCCCCATTCGCACAGAGAGGGAGAGATAGCAGAGCGAGAGCCAGAGAGGGAGAGAGGGAGAGCGAACGTAGTTAGGGGGAATAGAGGTGTGAGTGGGACTTTGTTGGTGACAGGCTGTCTCCAGCTGTGTATCTCCGAGCCTGTAGGTTCGGAACTGAGGAACCTCGTTTGGTTCGAATCTACGTGGCAGTTTTCGTGACGGCGTTTGTGTCGATAACAGGTGCGTGCGTTTTTGTTATATATATGAATGTATGAATGAACTGTATTTCATTTCATGCATCTATCTTTATCTTATATTAATACAAAGATAATATCCTATTAATTACCAATTGTTTTTTGTCATTTAGAAAAATGCTATTCTTACTGAACGGGCAGTTGGGTCTAATTGAATTTCGATATTCTTTTTTAATAATTAAAAATTATGTTATAAATTTTTTAAAACATTTAAAAATTTTTAAAAAATCAAAAATTAAAAATTAAAAAAAAAATAAAAAAACTTTTTTCATTCTTATTAAGATGGTCTCATGCTACGCTACACCAGTGTAGCACTGCGAATTTTTTTAATTATACGATTTGATGATTCTCTGAATTTTTTATTTTTTAATTTTTAGTTTTTCAGTAACAACTTTCCGTCAGAGTTTCGTTAAGTTATCCGACATGACACATCACGAAAATCTGGCTTCCATATATGATATATATATATATGTATATATAGATATTAAGAATGTGAATAGGCCGGAGGATCTTAGAATACAGCTGAGCTAAGCAAATTATTCTTGATCAACAATTAATTAAATAATTAATGGGAGGGAGACTAGAGTTGAGATCCAAGAGATCTTCAACATGATGGTGATAATTGTACATGATAATAATAATGGAGAATTCGAATGTGGTTTTTTCAATCCGGTTTGACGGAGGCGGCGGCAGCAGCAGTAAAAGTAGTACTTGAGCGTTAGTGAAGAAGCCGGACTAGTAGTAGTAGTGGTGTCCGATATCCGATTGATATGCGCTTTGCACCAGTCGGACTGGTTTTTCCATATAAATAACCTTTCATTTATCATAAGCTACGTAGGAAAAAATACATTAAGAGAAATAGACTCTATTATAAAGGATCAATTTATCTCATCTCATTGTATCCTCTTCGTCCTCGTCCCCCCTTCATCTTCGTCCTCGTCCTTCGCTACCATACAAAATCGCAACCCCACCTCGCACTCGCAACCCCAATTTGCACCTGCACCCCCTTTGTCGAAGCTCAACTCGAAGGAAATCCCCACGAATCGGCGTCAGACTCCCCTTTCGTCGAAGCTCAACCCGAAAGAAATCCTTGCTCAACACCTTCATAACCCCTCTTCATCGAAGCACAAACCCCTTTGCAAAATTGATATAACCGTTTCTAGTTCTGTTTGACAAATGTTGAATGGATTATGGCTTGATTGTGGATTTTGGTTTGATTGTGGGATGATTTTGGTTTGATTGTTGATTTTGGTTTGATTGGGTTTTGATGGAGATGGAGATGATCAACGAAGATGGGGGAGATCGGCAACTGAGATAGTTGAGTCAGCGTCGGAGGGGGCTAAACCCTTCAAACTGGTCGAGTTCCATTGTGGCTTGGTGGCAAGGTCCGTTGAAGAGGAACCAGGTCCATCAGCTCTGTGTTTTTTGCACTTTCGTTGGGATAGATGCTTTGGTGGAAGAGGAACGAGGATGAGTTGTTGATCAGGTATAGATAAATGCATAGTCCGTAAAATAAAAAACTTACGTGGAGAGTTGTTATTGGAGGGTTGTTTATTGAATAAAAACAGCCGAACCAGTTTGAAGGATTTCTCAATCCGATTTCATGCACACTCCAATATAATTGTAATAACCTCAATGGATATATCGATCAATGATATTATTGACGGTGAATTAGCCTCTGAAAATTAGCATCAGTGGTCCCATACTTGTTGTGGATAGGCGGACCCATTAATTCTTCATGCAGCATATATATATATGGTAATTATATATATATATGAAATATATATAGATAGAATAAAAATAACACAATTGCATAGAAAACAAAATATATGCAAAAGAAGCTTGATATAGTATATGCAAACAAATAATATATGCAAAAGAAGCTTGATATAAGCTTACAAAATATGGTTTGATTTAAGTCCTAAACAATAACCAAAGTCTATGCTACAATCATAGTAATATATATGCAAAAGCTTCATATAAGTTTACAAAATGTAGTTTGATTTAAGTCCTAAACAATAACCAAAGTTCATGCTACAACCATAGTAACTAACATATTTCTTTTTCTTTCGCAGAACTAATTGATAAGATATTAAAATTTTTATGTCGTTGTTAGCTCATCTGCTCTATATCTGTACGGAGTTCAATTATCCATTATTTTTCTAAGATTTCTTTGGCCATACCTTCTAATGGTAAATGCTCCTGCAAAAAAAAACAATCATAACATACAAACCAAAGCATACACCACACACCATCCAACTCATCAAACTATTAATGCCAATAAAAAAGAATATAAATAAGAAGGATTTTCATAAGATGATGGAATAACACCATAACAATTTCCTCTTTCATTTGAAGATTATTACTACAGATAATTATGGTAAAAAATTTCATCATCTTTTAAAAACCAAAATCATCTAAATTCTTTTCTTTTAGGGTAAACAGAATGACAAATGTTATCTTTTATTTATTTGTAAGAATATATCATATAGCAGTCATAACATGCAAATCAAAAAACACACTACACACCATCCAGCTTCAAATTCATATACTTTTTTTTAGCAAATTTGGAATTTGATTGCTTTCTTTACATGTTGTGCCATAAGAGAACAAAATAATATCATAAAATCTAAAATTCAACAAATCTATATATAATACAGGTCAAGATATAAAAACTGTAAATTGCTAAATATACCTCAAAAAATACTGCAGGATAAGAGAGGGAAAAACAGAACAACTACAAATGACAACAAAAGAAACTTTTACAAAAAAGACAGCAAAAAATCACAGAATAATAAAAAAAAAAACCAACATTGCAACAAAAAATATACAAATGAAAAATATACAAACAGGAAAAAAAACATCATATAACCAATATAATAATAACGAGTAATGAAATACAAAAAAAATTCCCGTGTCTCAGACCTGACGTTGTCATGAGAGTTGGCTGCAAAAAGTGAAGTGCATCAAAACACTCACTTAAACCGACCTTAAAAAAAAACCGATTTGTAGGATCAAAACACCCACTTAAACTTATTAAAAAATATAAAAATTATATCTATCACCACATCATCACCTAAAAAAAAATCAGCTTTAAAGCTTGAAACAAAACCAAGTGGAATTATCTTTCACAGTATAGCAAACGAAAAGAATCCATATATTTCTTCCACAAATACTATCCATTAAATAGTAAAACATGACAGCCTTTAAAAGTATGAACAAAAAATTATATGTTTCATAAAAACTTCTCCAAAAAAAATAAGTCCACAAACATGGGGCAGCAGGACAAAAATCCACTTACCACTTTTTACAAAAACGAAGTGCATCATCGACAACGGGAAAAGAACAAAAATATAAAAAAAATGCAAGTCTTAAAGCAACATAAAAAATTCCATACAAAAAAAAAAAAACCACCACAAAAACCAAATCTAATCAAATCTTCAAACATGGCAAATAGCATGCATATCACAATAATGCTAAATAAAAGCAGTCCGTAGTTGTAAGGAACCATTCACATTGAATGGCTGCAAAACCCCACCCAAATCCTAATTGCCTTTTGCAGAAAGTACCACAAACTGTAATATGGCCATCCAGGTGAGGATTACCCTGTCATATCGACGGAGTTCCATTAAAGCAAAACCTACAGCCCCTTTAAAAAGACAAAACTATCCCTATATAAATGAAAAATACAACACTACATTGTACCTGAAAAAATTAACTTCACACAACTCAAACTCTACAAAACAAATTTAAAAAAATTTCATCTATACCAACAAAATATACAAAAAATACATCCGAAAAAATCAAAAAATAAAAAAAAAAACACTACAACAAAAAGTATACAAACGAAAAAAATATACAAACGGGGAAAAAAAAAACATCATGTAACCAATATAATAATATAAAAAACAACGATTTTGTCTATAGAATTACAATTTATAAAAGTATTTTTATTAACAAATAAAAATATAGAATATGTTTTTTCTGGTCCATAGTTAACAATTATATTTTCTATAGTTACCACAAAAAAGTATATTTATAGTATATGTTAACATCCAACAATGGCTATTTCTGTTGTGCTATTCCCATCCTTTGTAAATTCTCCAAAAATGAAGAAGTTAAAAAATGCATGAAACAAAAAACTAAACACATAAACCCATAATATGCAAATCCACAACATATACAATCCAAACTCCTTCAAAGAACTAAACAATCAAGTGCATAAATTCAAAGAGGGAAAAAAAAAGTGTGAACATCTGAATAAAAAAATAAATGAAGCAGAACTTAAAAAATGCATGAAAGGAAATACTAAACCCTAAACCAAAAGACCAAAACACCCTCAAAGACCAAAATACCCTCAGTTAAACAAACACAAAACGTTAAAACTGAAGGACAAAAAAGTTATTAACTACGTAATGTTTTTTTTTTTACATCTAATTGCTGTGAGCAAATTATGTAATAAGCAATCAAAAAAATTTAAGTCAGAAGAAGGAAAATAAGAAATCGTACCAAATCGTGAGATGCACAGAACCAAGTTTTTAGAAATTGAAAGATGTTTTGATTTTGATAAATAGATAAAACTGTACGTTCAAGAAGACCAAAATAAATATATAAAACGACCGGATAAGCATAGCAATGAAGAAGACCAAACAGTAAAAAGACCAAACTATCCCTATGTAAACATGCACAAAAGAAGAACATAAAAAGATAGAAAAGACAAAACACCAAAATAACAGATAAAATGCACAATGGACGACAAAAACTACTGTTCACGGCTATCCCCACTTATTATATATACAATAGATATAGATATAGATATAGATAAATTAATAATCACAAGTTATAACAAAATAGTTGAGAAATACGAACCTTAAAGTAAAACTCCAATGTGAATGCTATTGTTAGAAACCCTCTACAAAAAATAAACAAAAAGTTAATGTTACACAATAGATATATTCACAATTAAAAATAATAAAATAATGCAAACAAATTACAAAAGGTTGTAAGAGGGGATACCAACCTGAAATGAAAGGCCAAAACCAATTAATCGAAAGGTCAAAACCAGTTAGTCATCATAACATCAAATGAAAAAGGTAACAATTTATTAAAACAAAAAAAAAACAATATATATATTCTACATTTGTTCAATATATATATTACATATAAAATCTTGAAACATACAAAAAGCAACACCATTAAAAGGTCATGAGACGTGTAAATAGAGCAAATAAGATCAGAAAATGCCAAATCTTAATGATTCTCCTATGGTTATAATGGCATGTAGATAAGATAAAGATGAAACTCGAAACAAACAATGGAACAGATCCCTCAAACACAAATTGACTTCCATCCAATTACACAACTAAAAAAATCTTCGACACAACATGCATATCCACAGCAAAAAAAAACCCATCAAACATAAAAATATAGAGAAAAAAAACTAAAAGACAAAACTCACAACATGCAAACCCACAGAAAAAAAAAATCCCATCGAACATAAAAAATATATATATATTTTTTAAAAAAAATTTAAATTTCGAAAGCAAATAATAGAAAATAACTCACAACATGCAAACTACATGGAAAAAAAATCAACAAATGCAAACCCAACGCTACAAATAACAAATATGAAGAGAGAAAACCCAAACTCAGAGAACTCACNGAAAAAACCGAAGACAAACCATCAACAAAAACAAAAAAAATAACTCGCAACATGCAAATGTACAAGAAAAAAAATAACGAAGACAAACCCAATGCTGCAAATAACAATCCTCAAGAGAGAAAACATAAACACACAGAACTCACAACATGCAAACACACAAAAAAAGAAAAGAAAAACCATCAAACAACCAAAAAAATTATATCTTTTAAAAAAACGAAATGAGAAACAAAAAAATCGAGTTCATGAAACAAAAAAAATCTGAAAAAAAAAAAAAACCCAATTAAGGAAATCCAAACCAACATGCAACCCACATGGAAAAAACCCCCACCAAACATAAGAAAAAAATATAAACAAAAGCAAAGAATATAAAATAGACAACTCACGACATGCAAATCTGAAGGAAAAAAAATCAAACAACCAAAAAAATATATCTCTTAAAAAATCTGTAAATAACAAAATGAAAAAAAACAACCATCAATACAACGAAAAACACAAAAAAATAAACAGCCAACAACATTAAAAATAAAAAATAAAATAAAATAAAATAAACCTAACAAACCCACGGAAAAATATATTTTTTCACAAAAAACCCCACAACATGCAAGTTTGAACAAAAAAGTTAATTTTTTCGTAAAAAAATCAGAAAATACAAAAAACCCACAACATTGAAACCCACAACATGCAAATGTGAAGAGAAAAGTTTCTTTCTTCGCAAATTTGCAAACGAACGGTACCCCAACATGCAAACCCATGTAAAATCCCCAAACGAACAGAACCAAAAAAAAAAAAAAAATCCAACAAACCTATGTAAAATCCCCAAACCAACAGCACCGAAAAAAAAATCGCAAAAAACAAATAAGAGAGAGAGCATCGCTTTTGGAGATAAAAACCAGAGGGAGAAGCCATGAGAAGACGATGGAAACACTAGAGAGAGAGAGAAGACACAAAGATGGAGAAGGGAGAGCGTCGCTTTCAGGAAAAAGAAATCAGGAAGGGAAAAAAGGCAAAGAGTGAGAGAGAGAGAAAGCATTTCGGGGAAGCTTCGTTTGATTAGTCAACTGTGTTGAGTGTAGTTCATTTTTAGGCATCTTTTGACATCCAAACATCAACTTGAACTGCATCGGAAGTAATTTTAATGGGCTGGTGCTGTACATTGATGTAATCAGTTTGACGTGTGTTGTGCATTCTACAGTGGGCTGGTGCTGTATATTCTGCAGTGGTAGATCCTGCAAACCGATTCTGCAGTGGCAGAAATCCTGCAAATCGAAGGTTGGAAAACGAAAAAAAAAATCATGTTGTCCATTTTGCCCTTACTTAACTTGAGATGGATGGCTGCAAGTGCAGCTTGAAAAAATCTTTTTGCCTTTTATAGATTTGACACCGGCAATATATTTTTTATATGTCAGATGAACAGTTGAATTTAATGGTAGGAGCCATTTATTTTAAAATTTATTATAAATATATATAAACTCATCTTAACATCCAAACACATCTAAATTCATTTTAAGTGGACTCTACAAAACTCACTCAACCATCTCAACTCATTACTATTCATAGAAAACTCAACTCAACTCAACATCCAAATGTAATCCGGATAAAAAAGGTAGAGAGAGAGTTAAAACCGAAGGATATGGAATAATAAGACCAAAATAACCCTAGTTAAACGGACACAAAGCGTTAAAACAGAATGAGAAAAAGGAAAAAACACACAAAAAATGGACTGCAACACTGAGGACGACAAAAATTACTGTTGACAGATATCCCCACTTATTATATATAGTATAGATATAGATATAATATAAAAAGGATTAACGGCCATATATATACATATTATATCTGGAAATAATTTATAAGGTGTCTGGAAACGCTAGATTAATCCAGTTTATCTTCTAGCTAGCTAGCTAGCTTCTAGATATATATAGTTAGGTACTAGATCATTTGATCACTGAAATTCAAAGAAAATGGCTCCATCTGTGGGCCGTACGTTCACTGGGTTTCCATTGTTCAAGGGATCTGGGTCTGCTTATGGAGCATATATGTCAGTGTAACTGGACTAAATACGGGAGGGATATTGCAGACAATTAATCATGTCTGCATGGCTTGCTAGCCAAGCAAGAAATTGTTTTTTAATTGTAGGATTAATTCTCTTAAATGGCTTGTGGTGCAGGGTTACATTTCCAACAAGAACACAATCCACTGTATACTGATCGGGACCATTGATACCTCCATGCAGGGGGAAACCTTGAGGATCGAGATCATGTTTGAGGCCGACGTTAAAGAGACCCTAGCTCTAAATATTGCTTGCAGCTCATCATATAATATATATATATATATATATATATGTGTGTGTGTGTATGTGTGTATGTATGCGCGCAATATAATACTAATTATAAGAGATCCTTCACTTTTCAGTTGTAGTAATTACCACACACAAATCAGAGTTTTTCTATTTTTTTTCTCTGATGAATTCATGTACTATTTCTCACGCGTAGAAAAAGGAAAATTAAGGGAACTAAAAAAATAGGACGGTGATATATATACACACACACACACACATACAGACGTACTCGATCGTAGACATGATGATGCATGCTGTCTTAACATGATGGCGATCCAAGCTCGTTTCTGCATATATAAGCTTCGCCAGAAGGTCATATTAATATATAATAACCATGAATAAATGATGAGCCTGAGACGTTGTCTATGCAGTCTTCTCCAAATTCAAACAGAACTGAGCAATTGATTAACCAACAAATTGCAGATAAAGAACCGTCAGCAGATCGAACTCGATCGATCCACCTAACTTGCCGATTTACCAACCACAGTTTTGCTTCATCCAGAATTTTAGCAGCTCTCTTGTCTTCATCACGCATCCAATTAATATTGCTCCTAATTCCCTTCATGCCCAAGCATCACAGTACGTATAATCGCACTACCTTCACCCCTCTCCTCCTCATTTCAACCCCCACGATCTTCCTCCTACTCAAAATTGAAATACAAATCCATGTTCAATGTTCATTCCGCAGCCAGCACTAGTCCCCAAAGCTCCATAGCCTATCCTTCACTTCCAAAACCAGATACAGCAAAACAAGTTCTTAGTTTCTCCTTGAATCTCTCTCCCCACCTTATCATTTAAAACAGCCATAAATAAAAATGAGGCCTAAATCCCATCCATTCGCCAACCTTAAGTTCCTGCTTCTTGGTCTATTTATTGCTTTCTTCCTCTTCTTTCTGCTAAGATCAGGTTTCCCAACTTCCAACCAAAGCGAGTCCCTCATTTCATCAAATTTCATAACTAATGTTTCAGGTCGTGTAACCAAAGATGCAACGGCAACAGAGTGCTCAACTTGCACCAAGATCCCACCCACCCTAGCCCAAGTACTCATTCACTACTCAACCTCAACCATCACCCCGCAACAAACATTCAAAGAGATCTCGGTGACAGCAAGAATTTTAGAAAAGAAATCACCATGCAATTTCTTAGTCTTTGGCCTTGGCCATGATAGCCTAATGTGGGCAGAACTCAACTATGGTGGCCGTACAATTTTCATCGAGGAAGACGAGGCATGGATACAGCAAATCAGACGCCGGTTTCCCACGCTGGAGTCGTATCATCTGACATACGATAGCAAGGTGAAGCAGGCGAATCATCTCATCGATGTTGGCAAGGGACCTGAGTGCACAGCACTTGGGGATCCAAGATACTCAATCTGTCAACTCGCCCTGAAAGGTTTGCCTACTGAAGTTTATGAAACAAATTGGGATCTGATTATGGTTGATGCACCCACAGGTTATTACGACGAGGCTCCGGGAAGGATGACTGCTATATATACAGCCGGGATGATGGCAAGGAATAGGGTGGATGGAGATCAAACTGATGTGTTTGTGCATGATGTGAATAGAGAGGTGGAGGATAAGTTCTCCAAGGCATTTCTCTGCGATGGGTACATGAGGAAACAAGTAGGCAGGTTAAGGCACTTCTCTATTCCCAGCCACAGAGATGGCTTGGACAGGCCGTTTTGCCCAGAATAATCCTTCCCGGCCCGTGTGTTACTTACATATGCCATATTGTTGGTCCCATTTCCGGACATTTGAGTATCCTTTTTTGGCGGATCGAATATGTTTCAAGCACAAATTGGAAGATCAGGCGGGTTTTCTATGCAATCGGGTCAAACTATGGAAAACCTTTCGGATATATACACTTCTATTTTCTCACGGTTTTTTGGGTCCTGATCATGTCCTCTTTCATCATTTTATTAAAAATTTTTGAAGCCACAATAAGAGAAGATGGGTGTACATTCTCAAGTGCCATGCATCAAAATCTAGTTTCTAGCATGTATAGAAAATCCACTAGCTTTCCGTCTTCAATATTTTAGTTAATTTTTCCCACTTCCTTTCTTTCTTTTATTTTTCCCCCTCCCTCATAAGCAATAATATCAATTCGCATCACAAATCCTAACACTTACAGTATTCAAAACCTTGAAGGTGAGAACCAACAGAAGAAAAGGTTGCTGATTTTAATTTTTATTTTATAGAACTAAGGTTTTATATGCCCAAAATCAAAATACATTACCTTCTGTTGAAAAGGACGTTATCCGAAGTGTTAAGCCTTCTCTGTTTCTCGTATTCAGAATGGATCTCTGACCTTACGAGAATATCAGAAAGTGAAAGACACGTCGGAAATGCATTATGACTCTGCACAAGAGAATAAATTTTTTGGGAAGCCGGCTACGGGGGAAAATATCAAATTATCAATGAGTATACATGGAACTTTGGGTGTTTTTGTTGAATAATAAACTTAATTTAGTAAATAGAGTTGTCTTTTGAAAGATTCACGACCTAGAGTACTAGTGAAGGTTCATCTTGAAAGAAGTAATTCATGTATTTGGGGTATTCATGTACTTGGTGTTCGTGTACTAGGGAAGTTCATGTATTAGAGTAAATGCTAGGTAACTCTACAAGCCTATAAATACCCATGTATACATTGGCACAAAGCAAGCCATTTGAGAAGTAATTCAATTAAAGAAATTTTAGTTATAATCTCTCATCTCTTCCCTCTAGAATAGAATATCTGTTTTTTCTCCTCCAACAAATTGGTATCGAAGCTACAATTTTCTAGATCCTAAAAAATGGCCAACTCATTGTTTCCGTTTCAATTTTCGCATTTGACAAAGGAGAATTATGAGAATTGGTGCATTCGAATGAGGGCTTTGCTTAGATCTCAAGATGCATGGGAGATCGTAGAGAAAGGTTACGAGGAGCATAGAGATGAAGTTTTGTTGAGTCTTAATCAAAAGGAGGCTCTGCAAAGGTTCCGGAAGAAGGATCCATAAGCTCTCACGCTCATCTATCAATGTTTGGATGAAGCAATACTCGAGAAAGTGGCCAATGCCACTACTTCTAAGCAATCATGGGAGATCTTACAAAACTCCTATCAAGGAGTTGATAAAGTGAAAAAGGTGCGGCTCCAAACGCTACGAGGTGAGTTCAAAGTTCTTCATATGCAAGAATCTGAGACGATTGCGGATTATTTTTCAAAATTATTGGTCATTGTGAATCAAATGAGGAGATATGGAGAAAAGTTGGAGGATGTCTGGGTGGTTGATAAGATTCTTCGCTCGTTGCATTTAAAGTTCGATTATATTGTGGTGGCTATCGAAGAGTCGAAAGACTTGGAGACGATGATGGTTGATCAACTCATGGGATCTGTCCAAGCCCATGAAGAAAGACTCAAGAAGAAAAAGAAGGAAGAACCTATTGAGCAGGTTCTCACCACAAAGCTCTCTATAAAAGAAAATGAATGAGAAGTCAACGAGGAAAAGGACGCAGACGTGGACAAGGAAGAGGATGAGGATGAGGCGAACAAAACAATCAAAATGCCAACCATGAAGAGAGACATCAATCCTCAAGAGGTCGTGACAAAGGAAATTACTCAAGTCAAAATGGACGATAATATGACAAGTCCAAAATCAAATGCAACAATTGTCAAAAGTGTGGTCATTATGCTTCGGAGTGCTGGAGTTCTCCTAGCAATGCTGAAGAGAAGGCGAATCACATTGAAAATGAGGAAGTGGAGCCCACTTTGCTACTAGCCTACAAAGGAGAAGAAACTAGCAAATCGAATTTGTGGTATCTTCATAATGCAAGCAATCATATGTGCGGAGACAAAAGCAAGTTTGTGGAGCTTGACGAATCGGTGAGCGAGAATGTCACCTTCGGAGATTTGTCAAAAGTTCTCATCAAAGGAAGATGTACGATTCTAATTCAGTTAAAAAATGGGAGCTGTCAGTTTATGTCAAATGTTTATTATGTTCCAAGTATGAAAAGCAACATTTTGAGTTTGGGGCAACTCTTGGAAAAAGAATATGAGATTGAAATGAAAAATCGTAGTCTTTTTCAAAGAGATGAGAAGAAGAATTTGATTGCTAAAGTGTCCATGACAAGCAATAGGATGTTTTTGCTTGATATTCAAATTGATGTGGCTAAGTGCCTCAAAGCTTGTCTAAAAGATACGTCTTGGCTTTGGCATTTGAGGCTTGGGCATGTGAATTTTGATGGATTAAAGTTGTTGGCTCAAAAGGAGATGGTGAAAGGCTTGCTGCCTATTGATCAATCCGATCAACTTTGTGAAAGGGTGTCTTGTTGGCGAACAATTTTGGAAGAGCTTTCCAAAAGAATCATTTACAAGAGCAAGTGAGTCGCTCCTAGTTGTTCATACCGATGTTTGTGGACCAATCAAGCCTTCTTCATTTGGTAAAAATCGATACTTCCTCCTCTTTATTGATGACTTTAGTAGAAAGACGTCGGTATATTTTTTGAAAGAAAAATCTAAAATGTTTGGTACTTTTAAAAAATTCAAAGCGCTTGTTGAAAAACAAAATGGCTATGAGATTAAGGCTTTGAGATCAGATAAAGGGGTGAGTTTACATCTAATGAATTTAATGGATTTTGTAAAGCAAATGGGATTCGTCGGGCTTTGACAGTTCTGAGATCACCTCAACAAATAGGGGTGGTTGAAAGAAAGAACAAAACGATTTTCAATATGGCTCGAAGCATGTTAAAGACGAAAACGATGCCTAAAGAGTTTTGGGCGTAAGCAATTGATTGTGTTGTTTACTTATCAAACCATTGTCCTACAAGAAGTGTAGAGAACTCAACTCTCCAAGAAGCATGGAATGGAAGAAAGTCAAGTGTTTCTCATTTGAGAGTTTTTGGAAATATTGGCTATGTGCATGTGCCCGATCAAGAAAGATCCAAACTTGATGATAAAAGCAAGAAGCGCATCTTCATCAGCTATGATCAAAGATCCAAAGACTACAAGATTTATAATCCAAGCACTAAGAAGATGATCGTTAGTAGGGATGTGAAATTTGACAAAGAAGGTTCGTGGGATTGGAGTCATCAAGAAAATGAAAGATATGATTTCTTTCCCTTCCTTGAAGATGATGATCAAGGAAATGATGTACAAGAACTCATGACACTTCCTCAATCACCAACAATTCGTTGTACTCTTTCATCATCTTCTTATGAAGGAAGTTCTAGTGAAAGGCAGTCCCGAATGAGAAGTCTCCAAGATCTTTTGAGGTAACAGAGAATTTAAGTGATGATCTAACTCTTTTTTGTCACTTTGCTGATTGTGAACCAACAGGCTTTGAAGAAGCAGTGCAAGAGAAAATGTGGAGAATTGCCATGGATGAAGAGATCAAATCAATCAAGAAGAATGATACTTGTGAATTGGCGACTTTACCAGAGGGACAAAAGCCCATTGGTGTGAAGTGGGTTTTCAAAGTAAAGAAGAATGATAAGGGAGAAGTAGAAAGATTAAAAGCAAGATTGGTGGCCAAGGGATATAATCACATCCCGGTATAAAGTATGGAGAAGTCTTTGCCCCTGTTGCACAATCAGAGACGATTCGAATGATTATTTCTCTTGCAGCTCAAAAGAAGTGGAGGATTTATCAAATAGATGTCAAATCGGCTTTCCTGAACGGAATCCTTGAGGAAGAAGTTTATGTAGAGCAACCTATGGGTTATGTTGTCAAAAGGCAAGAAGATAAAGTGCTAAAATTAAAAAAAGCCTTGTACGGCTTAAACAAACGCCAAGGGCATGGAATAGTCAAATTGACAAATATTTTCAGGTGAATGGATTCACCAAGTGCCCGCATGAATATGCTCTATATGCTAAGGTGCTTGAAAATAGAGCCATTTTGCTTGTTTGCATATATGTTGATGATTTAGTTTTTACTGGAAGCAATTCAAGCATGTTTGGAGAATTTAAGAAAGCTATGACGAGAGAATTTGAAATAACCGATATTGGCCTCGTGTCTTATTATCTTGGCATTGAGATCATACAAATGGAGGATGGAATTTTTATCTCTCAAGAAAGTTTTGTAAGGGCAATTCTCAAAAGGTTCAAGATGGAAGATTGTCAATCTATGAGCACCCCGGTTGAATATGGAGCGAAATTGTCCAAGCATGAAGACGGAGAGAAGGTAGACCCCACCATGTTCAAGAGTCTTGTTGGAAGTTTGAGATACATGACTTGCACAAGACCCAATATACTTTATGGAGTTGGACTTGTTAGCCGATATATGGAGTTACCAAGCACAATGCATTTCAAAGCGACTAAGAGGATTCTACATTATCTGAAAGGTACTATTGATTACGACCTTCTTTATTCATTTTCTAATGAATTTAAGCTTGTGGGGTATAGTGATAGTGATTGGGCCAGAGAGTTGGATGACCGGAAGAGCACTACCAGTTTGGTGTTTTATTTGGAAAATACGACATTTCCTTGGAGTTCTAAGAAGCAACCAATTGTGATGCTCTCTATATGTAAAGTTGAATATGTTGCTGCAATATTTTGTGTTTGTCATGCAATTTGGCTGAGAATGTTATTGAAGGAACTACTCATGCCACAAGAGGAAGCCACAAAGACTTTTGTTGATAACAAGTCGGCACTTGCATTGGCGAAAAATCCGGTCTTTCATGATAAAAGCAAGCATATTGATACAAGATTTCATTTTCTTCGAGAATGCATTGTCAAGAATGAAGTATAAGTCAAATTTGTGAAGACCCATGATCAGTTGCAAATATTTTTGCGAAGCCTCTACTTGATACTTTTAAAAATTTGCTGATGTCACTCGTAGTTACCAAAAATTAAGTTTAAAGGCAAGTGTTGAATAAAAAACTTAATTTAGTAAATAAAGTTGTCTTTTGGAAGATTCATGAACTAGAGTGAAGGCTCATCTCGAAAGAAGCAATTCATGTATTTGGGGTATTCATTTACTTGAGTGTTCGTGTACTAAGGAAGTTCATGTATTAGAGTAAATGCTAGGTGAATCTACAAGCCTATAAATACCCATGTATACATTGGCACAAAGTAAGCCACTTGAGAAGTAATTCAGTTAGAGAAATTTCAGAAAAAGTCTCTCATCTCTTCCCTCTAGAATATAATATCTGTTTTTTCTCCTCCAACAGTTTTCAAAGTATCTCATTGCTTTGATTCATGTTCGCTTCTTGCCAATCCAATTGGTTTTTGTTTTTATTTTTGTTCTTTCTTTTTGGGGGATGCCGGGGGGGGGAGAGAGAGAGAGAGAGAGAGACCGATGACTGTTTCTAGGATCACCAAATACATGTTACTACAGTCAAGAACAAGATTCACACTTGACAATAAATCTTAATGTTACATACGCAGGGTTGACAATCAAAGTCATTTCATCCACAACCCAAAAACAGAAAATCAAATTAGTCTGTTCACATCTCCAGCAAGTGTTTTCTATGACCTTTTTATTTTTTAACACATCGAATAAGTGAGGAAAATAATAACCATAACATAATGAGTATGACCTTTTTATGACCAAGTATGCTGATGGTCTACAATGCCTTGGAAATGTACTAGAGAATTTTCATATATGCATAAATGAATCAATTAGGCATGCTTACCTATAAAGGACAGTTTGAAACTTTTAAAGGGATAGATTGTCGACAACAAAAGTAATAGTAGTGATAGCTGGAAAGGAAAAAGAAACTGATAAACGGAATACAACTATAAGTTGGCACCATTTCATTTCATTTCATGTCAAGGTTGCTTGAGAATATGAAATTGAAATATAACTTCCTTCTAAGGGATGCAGCTAACTTAACCATATTTCCACTAAAATGCACAAAACTGTTTACCTAGGCAAGAAAGTGGTAGTAGGATTCCCAGAGGATGAAGGGTTCTAGTTTAGGAGTGAAACAAGAGGGCCAGCTTTAGTAAGAGCAAGGGGGCCCGTTGCAATCAAAATCTCTACCTCTTCAAGACCAATTGCCTCTTAATCAAGTCCATGTTCTCCTGGAGGACCTCAATCTCTCTAAATGGTAGCTTCAAATCCAAAGCATGAGCCCTAAGTGCAACTGCCTCATCCTTTTTAAACCTCAAGAAAGGCATACAAAGCTTTTAGATTTGCTTGAAATTTGCATCCTGACCATCAGAACTTCCTCTGCCTTTAGTATCTCCCCATCTTGAGTAAAAACATGAGTCTTGTTGTAAACTTTGCTTTGCAAAATTCTCAAGCACTCTGCTTTCCATCCATCAAATTGCTCATTCACATATATCAACCCTTTCAGCTTGTTGTCTTCAGTCAGTGATGTAACTAAAGCATCCTTCTTGTTGGCTTTCTTTGAACCCAACATTTGTTTTTGAAGCACCTTTCTCATCAAAACAATTGAGTCATGCAAATACTTGTTGGCACTTTTGAGGGTTAGATCTAGATGATCAGCTACAGGCCATCCAGCCTTCACAACGAACCTATTCCTATTCAGAAGCTTCCTCCAAACGTACTTGCCGTAGTGAGGACATATCAGAGTGATAAGCCATATCCATAAAACGCCACACCAAGTCACGGTTCATGGCACCAGCACCGCATGAGAACCTGTATTCATCTCTACCAGCCTGAAGATCATAAAAAGCATTCTTGAGAGCTTCTCGATACATGTAATCCTGGTAATGCTGCTCTGTCATTTTGACAACAATGTTAATCTCATTTGCAAACACCCTATCAGCAAAAATTGTTAAGGGGTCTGCTCGCAAAGAAGACTCTCCTGCCAGAACTTCTTCCATCCATAAAGTCTCTTTAGTAAGTCGCAGGATGGTAGCATTGGCAGTCTTAAATAAAAAATTTGCATCATCAACACTATCACCAGCATCAGCCAAATGGCATCAGCAAAAAAAAATCCTCAACTTCCTGATGCAATGTCTTGAAAACCTAGGGACTTTGACATCTTATCAGAATTGAGCATAATGTGTCCATTGCATCTAAACCCACGAGGCCAATGATTCTTGGACATGATTACTGTGTGGTTGCAAATGGAAAAGGTCGGATGATTATGGATGGAATCCTTACCTGACACCTAAAGATCAAATGGGTAACAATATTCAAGAATAGATGAAGAGATATCGAATGATTTTGGATATAAGCCGCCACAGAAAACAAAATCCTAGACTTCATCAGTCATTTGTTCAAGCTTTATGGGAGATGAACTGGATCCATATATGTCTCCATTCAGTAATAGCCTAACAAGTGGGCAATGGTGTAATAAGCCATGTAGATAGTGGAATCAGACAACGATTCAACAATATATTTGTTCATCCCAGGGAATGTGAGTCCCAAGGCCAAAAGATCGTGAACAAGCCCATTGATTCAGCCAGCCCAAAGTGTGCTCAAAGCCACGACGTTTCTCATAACAAAATAGATTCATGGTGGATAGACACTCCTCTACCAATTTCTTCCATTTTGGCTCCCCATATGTGATGTACCATTGATCCGTAAGTGGCACAATATATTTGTCACCAAACCTTGAGACCACTTGCTTCTCAAGTTCACTATACATAATTGCAAGGTGCATCTCTAAAAGCTTACTCCTGACCAATGACATTGCTTCCTAGACTCTCCTCCATGCAAACTCACCAACAAGCATTGTACCCTCTATAAATCCTTTCAGGTATGTCAACTTCTTGGCTTCTACAAGTTTCTCCTTCTCAATAAAGTTATGTGAGATGCCCGAGTCCACTAGTATCACCAATTGCTCACACATAATGTTTCCCACTAGCCTCATAGTTCTAATAGTAGGAGTGCAATGGCAGCCAAAGAAATCTCGGGTTCCTCTAGATTGTCAATATGCACTATCACTTCCTCTTTTTCTTCATTTTCCCCATACTGCTTACATTCTTCCTCTTCCAACAGATCTTCATTACCTTGTAAAAGGTAAATTCTAGGATTTTACAAGTGTGGGCTGGGCTCCACTTTTCGTCACAGTGGTAGCACATCCATTTACTTCGCTTCTCATCCATTTGCATGGATGTCACCTTCTACGTAGACCCCAAGGTTTTCTGCCATTTATTGTAACTGCCACCTGAATAAAAGTCGTATGAAGAACTTCTCCCAGCTACTGCACTAGGTTTCTCTATTATGGGTTTGCTGATTTTCTTTGTACTCAAGAGTAATTCCTTTTGAATTTTAGTTAACCCATATGCTACGTTTAAATTGACAGGATTCAGCATATGAATGGGAAGCCAGATTTATCCTTCAACCTGCTAAGGAAACAACTCAGCTTATGCATATCTGAAAGCCCTCTCAAACGGTTGGAAAGAGCCTTGAATTGTGCCTTGTATGCAGCTACGGAGCAGATTTGCTTCAATCGAGTGAGAGCCTCTATGGGATCATCATAAGCATTCAGTCCAAAACGAACAAGCAAAGATTTGGTGAAGGTATCCCAATCTCAAAAGTGTCCCCCTCCAAAGAGTCTTGGTACCACACAAGAGCCTTTCCTTCCATGTGATAAAAGGTCATGAGCATGCAGTGAGGCATTGGAGTCTGATAGAAGTCAAAATATTGTTTCGCCTTGAAGATCTATGCTACCGGGTTGTCTCCTTGAAAGTGAGGAAACTCAAGTCTCACCCCTCTAAGATTAGCTCTTTTGTTATCATGTTGGTCTTGGTTTGTGTTGACATCATAGTGAGCTTCATGATGATGGTGGTTCTGAGAAACTAGAAGGGTACGCATCATATCATTCATCTACTCCATGTTAGCTTTCATGTCATGGATGGTTTGTTGTTGGTGCTTGACTTGTTGCTGAAGCACCTCATGTTGCTAATGCTTTGATCTCGTGTTATCTGCCATAGGATCAGTGGATACTGATACCAATTGTTAGGTTTCTGTTCTTGAAGGTGTTGATGTAATTGAATGTGGGAGTAGAATTGTAAAACTGTAATCATTGTGATGTGTAATGAGAGTGAATGATAGGTGTTTGTGAAAAGGATTCAAAGAATCACAAGTTTGTATTGATAATAAGGTTCTTCCATTTTTCTCATACGCTTTTCCCTCCCCCCCCACCCCCATTTTCCCGTGCGCCCTTCCCCCATCTCCTATTTCCCTCAATCTCCCCTCTCCCTCACCTTAAATCTGTTCCAACGTGGGTCGTTCCTCCTTCGTGCGCCGCTCCCCCACTATGCGAATTTAACCCCTCTCCCTACCCATGCGTCTTCCTTCAAAGCCAGTAAGAATGCTTCCCTTGGGTACCCTAAATTATTCTTATTTTTATTTTACGTTTTTTTTTAAATAGTGGTAGCATGATTTTTCTAGCAAATCTAGCCCCTCTCCCTACCTGTGTGTTGTTTGAACAATGATTTTTATATGTTGTTTGAACATTGATTTGATATGGAAATTTGTGTCTGGCAGCGCATTATTTTTTAGTTTTTTTAATGTTATGATCAGTAAAATTTATGTGGTTTGTGATTTATTGGGAGTATGTGTTTGGACAATTAAACAACTATGATTTTTGACTTTGTGAGTAATAACACATTCGAGAAGTGACTTAGTCCAAAGAATGCCAACCCAATCTCATCTTACAAGTTTCATTAAAGAGAAGAAAATTTTGGAGGCAGTGACATCCTCAAATATATATGTGTGTGTGTGTGTACCTGGATATATGAGGTATAGTCTAAGGGTTATATATACCTACATATATGAGGTATAACCCATATATCCAGGTATATATCCATATGAGTAATGCTATACACCACACTCTCATCCTATTTTGAACATACTAAGTAATATGTCGCACATTCATAACTATTAAATGATAAAGAAGCATGCAATAAATAATCATTTAATGGTGATAAGTGTGTCACATCTTACTTAGTGGGATGATAGTATGGTGTATAGAATTTGTCACATCTTCCTTAGTAAGATGAAAGTATGGTGTATAGAATTTTCCATATCCATATACCTGGATATATGGGTTATGTATTGTTGCGCAAATATGAAACTCAAAAACAAAAAGATAAACTAATAGATAAAGAGACTAAGCTTCACAAGCGAGAGGGCGAACTTCGAAAGAATATCGTAGAGAATAAATGTGCACGTATATTATTGTGTCTGTACTGGATTTTATCTATTATAACGATATATGGTTGGTTTGGATTATAATGTATGGTGTTACTGTTAATTGTAAATTGATGGTTCAAATCGTAAGTGTAATTCTAAATGGATGTTAAATTTTTTAATTCAAAGAAGGAATACTCTTATGAGAATGGTAAATATAAAAATGTTACTTATTTTCTAGAAAAAGTTTTCTGACCGTCAAACCCCGTTTGGATTCAGAAAGTGTTTCATCTCATCTCATCTCATTTCATCATTACAACTTTCCTAAATTCTCACACAAAATATAATAAATAATTGAACTTTTTCAAATCTCAATTCAACTTTTTCAAATTCTAAAATAATAATAATATTAAAAAAATAATGTTCTAACAATATTTTTTTCAACTTTCATCTAAACTATCTCATCTCATCTCTGAATCTAAATTAGCCTTAAGATTATGTTTGGAAAACAAGTTTTACTTAAAATTTTTATCTTCATCTCATCTCATCTTTACACTTTTTCAAATCTCCATATAAAATATAATAAATAATTCAACTTTTTCAAATCCCAATATAACTTTTTCAAATTCTAATTCAATTTTTTCAAATCTCAAAACTAAAAAATAATATTTTAAACTTTAAAACAAAACACAAAATTCTCATCTCATTCTCCAAACATAATCTAAGTCTTACTTCTTTTCTTACCCTTGACAATAAACTTTTCCTGGTTTGTTGTAGTAATGCATATAAAAATGGATACTTTTAGCCCTCCACTTGTGGTTTACTTATACAACATAAATGCATGCCCTGCAAATCCATTCATGTTAATTTGCAAGCCTCTGCCAAAAAAACTTGGCCTAATTTTTCTACACAAAATTCTCTAATTTAATATATTTTGTTGTAAATTTTGCATTTTAATCATGTCTAATTTCACAGCCCGCAATCAGATAAGCATAATTTAAAAGCAATCAAATCTGAAAAAGGATTAAAGGGAGGACATAATCTATACACTGATTGATTATACAAAGTTCATCCCCTTCCATTCACAATAAAAAATCATATACACAGTATGGAGTTTGAGACCTTTTTTTTTTCCCTCAACAACATATACATATTTACAACCAAACACAATGGTAAAAACTCCCCAACAACCAAAAAATTAAACAATAGTAAAAGCTCCCCCACTACTTCACAACCAAAACACTGGTACAAACTCCCCAACAAAAAAATCACTCAAAAACCAGTACTGGCACACATCCTCCATGTAATGATACAACAAGCTTGCATTCATGTCTTCAGTTATACATAATCAATAGCAGCACATCTTTGTAAACAACATAATATAATCAACAATTAATAACACAATATAATAGTACCTCTATTTCCATCCATGCATTTTTTACAATTTGATGAAATAAAGAGACATGAATGAATTTCATTGTAATTAATATTAAAATATATATTATTTATGGGCAGTATGGTGTGATTAAACTATAAAATTTATGGACTAAACTATGGGCATTGATATATATATATTATTATGGGCGACTACTGTTACTATATATGCATGGATTAAACTTAAGAATAAGATCTTTGTGTTATAATTAAAATCATATTTTCTAATTAGAAATTTGACAATCTCATACCTCCACATTACCCGATGGTGTTGGCTGTGTGACAGAACTACATTGGATTTCAACAACAAAATTGTCCGCAGTAGCACCTACTTCAGATTCCGGGCCCGCATGCAATTCTTCTTCGTCATTATATATTTTCCTGCATGTCTAGATTTTAGGATAAAAACATAAACAACAATTACGGTGGCATCTCATACTAGTCCAATAAGCATAATACTAATAGAAAACTCATTCTACCTTTTTCCTCTTTCTCTTCGTGCTAGCATTCTCCACAGCCCTTACATTTCTCTTCATTGGGGTCTCCCTTTCCCCTTGACAACGTGGGAGCTTATTATTTTCTTACCCTTGTCTAGGACCACATTCTTTTTCAATTTGGTTAAACCTTCATCAACTGTTAAGCCTGTACATTGCAACTTAAACTCATCTAACAATCTCAGAAATGCATTGACATGCTTATCACTTGGGGATACACGCGTGGTAAATTCAAACATCTCTTAACCATGATATCATACCTCCGTGCGCCTGCATTGTTCCACAAGTCATCATAACTACTTTTAACCATTGTATATCTTATCTTTAAGTCCTTTTATCATCAATCCAAGACATACTTGTCTGATAGTACATTAATGTTCTTCGTTTGATAGACTTTAAATGCATGCCTACAAATAATCCCTCTCATCTCAAACAAGGCACACGTGCATTTAATGTCACATTCATCGTCGTTATGATAAATCGAGTACTGTACTTTTTTTACATAGTCATTCGTGGAAATTTGGTCGTAAATATTGAAGGTGAAAATGTAACCCTACGTGCTGACAAGTGTGCAATTACATAAAATCATCTCAAACACCTCTATTTGGATCTCTTTAAATTTCGCATTTGTATACAATGCTTGAAACTGTTTTTCAATGCAGAATGGTGATACGCACATGATTGTTTGGTTGCAGAAATTAAAATCAGCTATCGCTTTGGACTCCACCTTCTTTCTCAGATCATTGTCAAATTGATCGAAAAATTCCTTGAATGTCGTACCAAAATGCATAAACCCTTTAAAAAAAATATTCATACTTTCAGATCGTTGTGTGGTGCTCGTACCTGCCCAAAATACACCCTTCAAATATACTAGTATCCAGAACTCCCTCTCATTGTATAACCTTTGTAGCCATGCATTCTCACCAAAGTCATACTTCTAAATAGTTTCCCCCATTTGTCATCAAACTCCATGCAACTTTGTGAATCATATAAGGCACTCTAAATGATAGTCTTCAACCCTATGTTGAATTGGGAGTGGGATCTCAATTTCTCTAAGAGTTTTCGCATGATATGCTAGAGACAATATCTATGACCACTTTCTGGGAATACAATTGCAATATCACTCTTCATTGCTCGGACTTGTCTTTTATGATTGCTTTGGGAGCCTGACTATTCATGCACTTCAACCATGCTTGGAACAATTAGACAAAAGTATTTGTGTCTTCTCTTGAAATCAAACCAGCCCCTAACAGTATGGACTACCTATAATGGTTTATATCAACGAAGGGAGCGAAAGACATATCGTACATATTTGTTAAGTATGTTGTATCGAATGTGATAACATCTTCGAAGTACTTATATGCCGCTCGACTTCGTGCGTCAACCTAAAACAAATTTTTGACTATGCACTCGTCATCCACGTCCATGACTGAAACAAAATCATCATTCATCATACTCATTCTCTCAAAGTAGTCACTAAGTACTTGACCACCTTTTTCACCTAGCCTTAAGTGTCTAGCTTTATTAATAAAATTTCGAGCATCTTTATATTGAAATTCAAGATTCTCAAAACCCCCGGCATCAATAACAAGTTCTCTGAAATTCTTGTTATTCAAATACTTGTTTGGTCATCCAAGCATTCTCTGGCTGTATTCATTTAAAGACTTGTGGGATCTAAAAAATCTGGACTTTTGTGCGCTAACAGTATTATGATTGTAAATCATCTTAATCATAGTCCAAATCCATACCACATTCACCAATTTCGCATTTACCTTCGCCTTACAATTCTTTTTTATTGTTAGTCGTGGCCTCAAGATATTATTGTGGCTAGGATGGTAGGTGCTTCCATGCGCACACCCAATGGTCAGATACTTCGCACTCTCATATGCCTCTCTTTGTCCTAAATGTCTTCACGCCAAAACCCGACTGTTTCACATATCGTTTGTAATAGGCGAGAAGGTCTTTCTCAATGGCAAACTCTATACCAGATTTTGGCTCTTCAATGTAACACCCCGGTTTTTATGTACTTTTTATTGAAGGGCTTTTTAATTTAATATTTGTTTTTGAGCCGTTTAATTTAATTTAAACGTGTTTATGCGTGATTAGTTTAATGTGCTTTTATGATTTTAATTAGTGTTCTACAATTAAATTGTCTTTTATTTTAAAGTATATTTATTACTGGAGTTTAATATTTTATTTTAATTAGTTTTGAATTAGTTTTGATTTATTTAATTTACTGTTTTAAAAATAGTTTTTTTAAGAATCAGTTGTGACTCGAAAGTGGTGAGGATTGGACCTCATTTCTTTTTTCCATCTTTTTTTTTTCCTCTTTCTTTTTTCTCTTCTTTTTTTTTTCTTTTTCTTCTTTTTTCTTCTTCCTCCCCGTTTGGACGCCCAGCTCGCACGTACCCTCTCTCTCTCCTCTCTCACGTCCGATCGGTCTTTAGCTTACCGTCACCGTTGCCGGCCACCGTGGTCGACACCGCCGGTGCCTTTCAGTTCTTCAGCCACCGGCGACCTCATCTATAAATTTTCAGGCCGCCTAACACCGTTGTTAGCCGCCAGTAGCCGTGCGAAGCCGCGTGCTTCTCCTCGCCGTTCCGCCACCGTCCGGCCACCATTGGCCACCATTTCTTCACCACTTGATCACTGGCACCTTGCCGTCCTAACCGACCCATTTTCGGCCACGATCCGTCACCGGAGCCGCCCTTTCGAACACCCTCTCCGATTTGTACTTTGTGGCCTTAAACCGCCGTTTTGGCCGCCACCCACGGCCAATCTTTGATACCATTAGCTTCACCGACCTCATTAGGCCCTACCCTATCAATTTCAAGTCTTCATTTGACCCCGTGTAAATTTGAGTTTACAGTGTATTCGGCCACAGTGTTTTTACACTGTGGAGTTGCTGATTTGGTGCTTCCAATTCCTCCGTGATCCTCCTAAATTATTATTAAGTGCTGTAAGTATTTCTCCAAAAGACTTTTAAGACTTTAATATATTTTTGCACTAACTTATTTTATAAACTGTGAATTGGTTATCTGGTTGTACTGATAATTGTTGGTTGTTGGTATATGTTGTTTTCATGGCATCGTGCACGCATGCGTGTGTGTGTTTTGAAAAAACTGTATTTAAGGCTTTTCGGGTGCGTATGTATCACCCTAAGTCGAGATGGGATATTATCTCGGTAGAGCTCCTCTGGACACTCGGGAGCGAAATATACTGAGTGTCGTCCCCTGGAGCTTTTGCCCAGGACTTGGACGGGATGGTAGCGCTTTCGATCTGACTCCGTGACTCCTCGGGCTGGCGGAGGTCAGAGGATGCCTAGCTATGTACGCGATGGGCGCGAAACTGGGCATCACTCATGTATCACTTGCACGGTCGTTATCCGTGGGGTGAAGATGGGAAGCCAGAGTATGTGGATGGTCCTTAGGAGAGGCCATGGTACATACGGTTAAAATAGAAATTAATGTAATTATTCCTGGAATTGATTTTGTGCCAAATGGTGTTTTTGGCGTGTGTGGAAAAATTGTGATTTTTGAAAAATTGTGTTTTTCTCGAGTTTTTACGCTTGGGTCATCATGTGCATGCATAGCGTTAGTTGTTTTAATATATTTATTATCTTGGAGCTTTTTGGGTTTTACTTACTTGCGGTACCATCTTTTTGGTACTGTAGATTTTGATGCAGGTTTTAAGGAGGCTGAGCCCGAGGATGCGGCTCCGCCTGAGGAGTAGGGACATTGGCTATATTTTGTGTTGAAGATTATTGCCGCTTTTGCTTATTGTATTTAATTTGATTTGATGTTGTTTTGTAAACAAAAATCGTATTATGTTGACATGTGGATTTTCAGTACTCTAGTATTGTATTAAACTCTGGTACTTAGTTATTTGACTTAACCTTTCTGCTGCATTTGTTTATTGTACACGTGTTGCATTACACACACTCATCACATGTCGATGGGGTGCGTGACCGTGTTGTCATCATCACGGGTGTCTTGATTTCCGTGTATGTCCGTACATGGAAGTTGGGGACACCATATTCAACTTGTTCATCATCATCATCAGATACTTCATCAATCTCCTCCGCCTCCGATACTTCATTAGTCTCATCCGCATCTGATACTTCATTAGTCCCCTCCACCTCCAAAGCATTTGTGTGTGATATACTTGCAACATTCTTTTCACTTTCATTAGGCACAATTGATGATTGAATTGGGTGTTGGGGGCATGATTGATTTTATCCTTATTTTAATTAAAGTCTTTTTATAATGATATTTAAATTAAATTCATTTTTATAAAATAAGAATAAGTTAATGACATTTTTATAAAAAACTTTAATTAAAAATATGATTATATAAAAAAATTATAAAAAGAATTTGTACATGTACTGGAGGTTGGTTTCTATTGGAGCACATGGCAGGTTAAGGACGAGGCTACTAAGAGCACTCCCAATGGGTTATGTAAAATTCTTATTTTCTGTATAATTTGAAGAAAATGATCTAAAAGTGGCATCCAACAGATGATCTATTTCATCTGTAATTTTCAATTAGCTACAGTGTTACCGCTACATCTAGCGATAACTATTTACAGTTATAAATAATTTTTTAATTATTTCTCTCTCATCTGCACGTCTTCTACCCAACATTTCCCATGCACTCTACACCTCCATCTCGCGTGCTTTCTTGCATGTCTCCTATACTCTCCTCAGCAACGTTAATTTTAATATCAAATATATATAATAGATATAAAAATATCAAATATATATACTCTCATCTACTCAGAAAGAATGACCCTCTAATTTGGATTAGTTTCATTATACAATTTGTTCTTTTTATTTTTTGAATTAATTTATATTTTGGTTTAGCTTATAAACTTGGATTAATTTAAAATAGAACATACTTATATGACATTGTATATGGGGAGATATTACAAATATCAAAAGATATGAGGATAGTTTAGAGAAAATATTTGAAATGTATAAAAAGATTAAAAAAATATAATATTTAAATAATATGAAGAAAAAATAGATAAACTGATATATGATATATTATAAAAGTTATTATGTAAAATAAAAAAAATGAGTGTTGATGATATATTTTAAAGGATAGAATGAAAAATCCATTGGGAGTACTCTAATGATACATGTAAACATTTTTTTTTTATAATTTTTTATATAATCATATTTTTAATTAAAGTTCTTTTTTTATAAAAATTATGTTATTAACTTATTCTTATTTTATAAAAATGAATTTAATTTAAATATCATTAAAATTTTTTTTAAAGTAATAATATTATATAAAATATTATTTATATTTACAATTTCACTTGTATAATCATACATGCTAATGTAAAATGGTAAAAATTTTAAAATTCAAAATAAAAAAATTTTGGTAAAACGGAATTATCATTTATAATATTGTATGCATGTGTAGTAATATTCTAATATTATTATAATATATATTAAGTATTTATTTTTTAAATCTTTGTAATAAATTAAGGTCTCGTTTGTTTTCAGAGATGAAATGAGAGTAAAGTTGAAAAGTTAAAAAAAATATTATTAGAATATATATTTTAATATATATTATTTATTTTGGGATTTGAAAAAGTTGAATTGTTTATTTTATTTTATATAAAAATTCAAAAAAATTGTAATAATGGAATGAGAGATTTTTAAAATTTTAAATTTTAATCCTCAAAATAAATAAGGCTAAACTGCATTGTATTTTCTTTTAATTTTTTTATCACGTACATGGATTGCTTCGTGTAATGAAAGTTGTAACTTGTAACGTAATCCGTAGTTGCCTGGAGAAATTTGGACGCACGCAACCACGTCCAAACCACTTCTCGCATTGTTTCTTTCTTCATTTACTTATTTATTCGCCCTTCCCTTTTGTCAAAGAGACAGGGAGCTGTTATTCACAGAGAGAGAGAGAGAGAGAGACAGGGAGCCCAAAGAATTTTCCATTTGCCGTTTCCATCCCCAACCCAACAAACAATCATCATGAGCAACGACTAGTATGTCCAATTTTCCTTCTCTTCCCCCCCCCACTTTCTCTTCGATCCCCCTCCACCTGCATTCCAAATACCATTTTAATTCCTTGGTTCTTTTTTCTTTTTCTTTTTCTTCTTTCTCAGCGATTATTTGTTCAAGCTTTTGCTAATCGGGGATTCCTCCGTCGGGAAATCCTGTTTGCTCCTCAGATTCGCGGTTAGTTGACTCTGCTGTACTTGCTATTTTTTCCTTTTCCATTTTTTTTTAAGTTATTATTTTCCCCTTTTTTTAGGTTAACTTCAATTATTTGGACAAAAATGAAGAAAATTAACAAAAAAATATTTGGTTTCACGATCATTAGTGCCCCAAGATTATACGTTTAAATTCTGTTGTTCATTTTTAGGACGATTCCTATGTCGACAGCTACATAAGTACCATCGGAGTTGATTTTGTAAGTCCCTCTCTCTCTCTCTCTCTCTCCCTATTTCTGTGAGTGTGTGTACATATGGTTTTTGCGTACGGGTCAGCACTAAAAATTTTGTTGTGATGGACAGAAAATCAGAACTGTGGAACTGGATGGGAAGACAATCAAGCTGCAGATTGTGAGTTGAAATTCTTATCATTGTTATTATTTTTGGCAGTTATTCTTTTGATTTGATTCAATCGTTAGGCAGCGAAGCAGAATTTTTTTGATAGAAATCTATAAATCCAATCGTTGTACAAATTGTTCTCGTATACCAATTTGTACAGCGATAACAATTTCTGCAACTTGATAAGGGGAAAACAATTCTGCGGACATTTTTTGTGGGTGCAGTTACTACTATGTAAGTTCTGTGTCAGTGAATGAATATGTTATCCTTGATCAAGCAATAAGGATAAAGTCAATCAGCTTCCATAGAACTATACCTCCCCTTTTTGGTTCACTAGTTGGCTGACTTTTGTATGTTAAGGGTAATTCAAGGATTACAAAACAAGAACCATGCATCATTTTATGGTGTCTATGGAGCTTAAACTTCGTTCTGCATAATAATTATTATATTTCTTTTCCTGTACTTTTAGTGGGACACTGCTGGACAGGAGCGGTTCAGGACTATAACAAGCAGTTACTACCGAGGAGCACATGGAATAATTGTAAGGCATTTTTCCCCTTCTTGGATAAGATACTTTATATTCAGTACATTCATTCTATGGTAAAATGGGTAGGACTGCCCATTCATTATTCCGGGTGGCTATAAGTTTCATGATGGAAAGCATTAGATTTTTTTAGCTCACAGAGGTTGTATAAATAACTATAATTGATGAGTCATTGATGTACAGTAATTGGCACTTTAAAGAACATTTCAATCTTGTACATTAATATCATATGTGCTCCTTGCTCTTGTTCCATATATATATATGCATATTTGGTTTTTTGGGCCAAAGATGTAGATTTCAATGGCCTCAATTTTCATGATTTTCTTATTTCTATTTCTTTTTCCTAAATAGGTGTTATCTCTTGTATACCCCTTGTATACTTGGGCTATGCCTATTCGTATTAGTATAATATAATTGATTACCTGTAAATATATATATGCATATATGTTTGCAAATGACCGTTTGATTTTAGCTCCACCTATGTCATATTATAGTGGCAAGACCCCTTTTTCCCCGTCATTTCCTAAGCCCAGATAGAGGAGTGTTGTGGTAGGTTGATAGCCAGGCAGCCAGCAAAAAACCTTTGTCAAGTCTTATACATGGCCCTGGATATGGCCCAAGTGGTTGGGATTAAGAC
This sequence comes from Pterocarya stenoptera, assembly GCA_003123785.1. Classification (NCBI taxonomy): domain Eukaryota; kingdom Viridiplantae; phylum Streptophyta; class Magnoliopsida; order Fagales; family Juglandaceae; genus Pterocarya; species Pterocarya stenoptera. The sequence continues at coordinate 83,034 of QEOT01006828.1, forward strand.
TTGTAGAGTTGAATTGAGTGGACTATGTTTATTAATATTTCTTTGACTGCTGACTATGTGATCATTCATCTTTTAGCGTTTCTCATGTTCTGTTAATATCATGCTTGTTTCTGCACATCTTGCTGACTCTTCACTGGCACTCCTATTTAATTTTTTTTCAGTACCGTAGAGCAAAGAATTTCATGAACTTGGACATTTTCCATAATATTTTTGGTTAAAGGACAATAAACATTAAGAGAAGTCGAGTCGAGGCTATATTGTGCGCCTTTATTTTTCAATAGTTTCAAACTTAGCACCATTAAGGGCACTTCAGTATCCTGATTTGAGAAGTAGCATGAAATGGTTTATTTGATTAACGTAGTTTTCCTTTCTAATTACTGTTATTATGTACTTGACTGCAAATTCTCACATGTACGGGCTGCAACAGATTGTCTATGATGTTACCGAGATGGAAAGTTTCAATAATGTCAAGCAGTGGTTGAATGAAATCGATAGATATGCAAATGACAGTGTGTGCAAGCTTCTAGTTGGGAATAAGTGTGATTTGGTCGAGAACAAGGTTGTGGACACACAAACAGCAAAGGTATAGATTACAATAGTTGCCGCAATTCATTATTACTTCAAAAAAGTATCGACTGCATTGTTTTATGCTCAGTTTCAGCTTACCAAACAGAAAGTCTTGGTTAATTTATAAGCAAGTTGAGTTTTTGCAAGAAAATGCACGAAACATATCCCATAGATCATATGTTGTTGTTTTGATATGCCCTCAATGTGACAGATCACGTGTGTGTATTTTACACTGTATTTTCCATGTATCAGGCATGCTGAAAGGGTACAAATATTTTTTTCAGAAGATCTGAAAAAAACAAACTTACTTAATTTCATCTTGCAGTTTATATGTTGGGCTCTTAATATGTCACATTCTCTTCTTCGATGTTCTTTTATTTTTATCACTCATCCACATTGATTTCTTATTAGTGGCTCAGTTTTGTCCCTTTTGAGGTTGAAGCTTCCCTGTTGTACTTGTCTGGTCATATACAATACAAAATAATAACTGTATTGGTCTACAGTTACATAGGCCTTGAAATCTGATCTTTGTGATTTGAGTTCTAACTAGAAATTATTTGCAAATTGGTCTACATATGCAATGTATTGGCAGATGGCATATAAACAAAATATATTACGATTAAAGAGCACGCCAAATCAAGGGCTTTTTTTTTCTCTCTC